>APFE030917556.1:0-26415 GCA_000404065.3 Pinus taeda | reverse complement strand
TGCACCTAAAATTTACTAAGCAAAAACAGATTTATAGAGGTGAAAAAAAATACCTCCAGGCACAAACTGCCTCCTCAAACTTGCTCCAAGAATCAGCTCCTCAATGCTGCTCCAAATGGCTGCCCAATAAGCTCCTCACTCCAGCTACAATGCTCCTCCAAGACTCCTCACTGCTGCTCCAAAAACAAGCTCAAGAACTGCTCACTAACTCTCAAAGAAGACTCTCACTCAAATGCATAAGATTGCTATGAGAGAATGAGAGCACTTGAGTGTGTTAAATAGGGTTTGGGAGGGGGAAATGGACCCCAAAAGACATTTAGCAAATTCATATCACTGCTTGGAGTCCAAACCAACCAAAAAACACTTTAAAAATCCATTAAAATTTTAATAAAACGCAGTTTGACGTGTGCCTGGGCGGTGTCTTGTGACTCGGCCGAGTCATAACGGAAACGACCGTTTGAGCCGAGTCAGCGATGACTCGGTCGAGTCAGCATTGGTCGGGTCATTAGGGAGGGTGTTGGCTCGGATCATCCCGACCGTTTCTTAAAACAATGGTTTGGAGAGGGTGAACTGTTAAGGTTACCCAGTTTTTTCACTGTGACAATTTTCGAGGGTTCATACTGCCTATTGGGCAGAACCTCTGTTTATGCATTGAAGTCCTATGATGGAAATATTATGTGTATTCTCAGTTATATATATATATATAGTATTTGCTAGAATATAGTTGCGGTGGCTTTCTAGGTTCAGGAGTAATGTGGAATTTTACTGGCTCTTCCTTTGTTTATTAATTGTTTTAATGTGACCCTAGTCACTAGTTATGATGAATATCCTTCCTACAGTGCTTCTCTCTTTTGGCTAGTTGATGTATCTTATTCTTTGTCTTATCTGTGCTATACTACTATTTGTGACTTTATCTTGGTTGACTTGGTTTATTTAATTAATACTGTGAGAGATTAACTCCTGTTTTCTCTATCTTCGAATGGTAGGCAAGTCTAATTTATTTTTGGGTAATTCCTTAAATAGTTTGTTTGCAAGTCTCTTTTTGAATGTATCTAGTTCTGTTTTGCAAGTTTATTTCTGAATGTATCGAGTTCTGTTTTCCTTCCTGTGATGTTTGATGTACATACCAACGCTAAATTATCTTCTCCTGTGGATGGTATGATTTAATAGGATTATATATTTATGTTTGTAATATACATAGAGATTAAATTTAGTTTGTTTCTCCTTTTTGGATTCTCAACTAAATCTATTTTTAACTTGAATAAATTTCTTAACCCCTAATTACCTCTATATGGACATTTCTAATAAATAGAAATGCAGAGTATATACTTATTTTTGCTTCATGAAATTTGAATGTAACTTGGATACTTAATCCAAATCCAGGATTCTCCCAACCATGAGATCAACATTCGTGACGCTGAATCTCCCCATGTTGTTTCTCACATGCAAAAACCTAGCTAATAGCTATCATGTTCTGTGGCTATCTAGTTGTAACCAGACTTAGCCCAGTAGCCTGAACAAACCATCTCACATTTCAGCATGGATCTTTGATCTTAACAAACCATCTCCCATTTCAGCATGGATCTTTGATCTTCCTTCTTTTCCTTTCTTGACCTCAGGTACACCTTACCCTCTCTCTCTTTTCGTGGAGAATAAATGTCTAAGGAGTAGTTAGGGTTGGTGACTGTCTGCCCTAACATTACTCAAGACATTCACTTCTTGCATAATTTTATCAAAATCTTTACAAATAAATAACTATATATAAAATTTTTGTCTTTGGACTTTGTTGACTATGGTAATTAAATATTTACAATTATAGTGGACATCCATTATTATTATTATTATTATTATCATTATTATCATTATTATTAACTATAAGAAGAAATAATATATATTAAAGATATATAAATAAAAAATATATATATATGGAACAAATTTTTAACCATAAAGATTTACCTCATTTTACCATGGAGATTCTTAATCTATAAATAAGCTTTGTTACAATATTATACCCAAATACCATGGCTTATCAATACATGTCCAAAAAACTATAATTCAAAAAAATATTTTGTTTTAATTACTCAATTAATTAAAATGAAAAAAAGGCATGGCTACTTCTGAGATTAATTTCAACATTTAATTTGGGTATACTACTAAAAAAATTCTAAAATACTTAAAAATTTAATCCTACCATCTACATAATAATTATGGATAATTAAATCAAAATTCAATTAAAAAAAACATATTTTTCATTATTATTATAAATAAAAATTAACATTTATTTTTTTAATTATACAAATTTTTTTCAAAAAATTAAATTTATATATTTTTTAAAATAACTCAATATTATATATTTCCATTTTACGCAAAATATATTTAAAATAAAAATATCATTTGTTTTTACAAATAATTATTAAAAGAAAACATTAACTTAAAACCATGTCTCGTTAATGAGTTAGTATGTATTATTTTTCATTTTTTTAATTAATAAATTATCAAATTTCACTTTTTTAACGATAACAAAGATTAACCTTATCGTTTTTTCAATTTTGTTAATTAAAAATGCAATAATTAATTACATATTAATTTTTAAAGGTAAAAAAATAATTTAAAGTTAATAAATTTTAATCATGGTCATACTCAATCAATAAACCGATTTCACATAAAATTTTAACAATAAAAAATTTTTAAATTTCAATCAATGCGGACGATGCAAGTTCCCATTCCACGCCTTTCAGAATTCCCGTTCGTATATAAAAGCCTATCACGTGTATAGAGCCTAGTCCACGCCTTTCAGAAATCCAGTAGGTAGACCACGCTTTCAAAAAATTCATATTTAATCACGATGCCTAGGCTTTTGAATTTCAATTCGGAGATTTTGATAATTATATTATTTGTTTCTGATCAAAATGACCACTCGTCAATGACTGGGAAAAAATAATGACACAACACGCTTGAAATTTTTACCATTATTATATTATTTTTTATTATTAAGCCTATTGTGAAGTATGTTTTTAATATTGCTTTTTACGGATTAAAATTGTAAAATTTAAAATTTTTATTATGTATTTTTTTTAAGTATATGTAAGTACTTTACATTGTGTTAAATAAAAATTTAAAAATTATTTTTTTGTTCATCATTTTTTAAAAGAAATTTGAAGAGATATAATCTACATTGATATGAAAAGACAAACAAATTTTGAAAGCAAAAAAATAAGGGGCTCATATCATCTATTGGGTAGAATTGCTAAGCATTTATGATGGTTGGTCACTAACTTCATTTGAGGAGGAGATGTTGATTGATCTCTTGGCTAGAATGGTCTACATGTTGTTTTTACTTTGAATATTTTCCTTGGTATAAAAGAATTCTCCTCTTGAGTCCTCCTATACCTCCCTATTCTACCTGCAATATTGAAATGGTATTTAACCTTGTGCTAACTTCATGCCATGATCAATGAAATGATGGTGGACACCTCAAACATAATAAGAACCATAAATCCCTTTAGTGTGAATTGGCACCATATCAAAGCTTCAAAAAGTGGCCATCCCTTTAGTGTGAATTGGCACCATATCAAAGCTTCAAAAAGTGGCCTATCAATGCAGGGAAATAGCCACTAGCAAACACATTTTTTTCAAAAATCATTTTATTATTTTTTAAACTTATAGTTTAATATTAATATGTTTAAATTTTTAACTTCAAATACAAATTTAAATAAATTTTAAATAAAATGAAAAAATAATAAAAAACGTTTTGAAGTAGATCTCACAACAAAAAAATAAACCCCCCTCATAAAAGATCAATTTTTTTAAGTGTAATTTTTGAAAAAAAAAAATTACGAAGAATTCATTAAAATCATAAGTTTAACAGTAACTTTTCACAATCAAAATTTTTGAAAATGTTGAATCTATATATAATTAAAAAACCAGTTTAAACAACACAAATCAAAATACCTAAAAAAACCATAAAATGCCTCCTTAACTCACAAATCAAAATACCTAAAAAAAACTCCAAAATGGCCCACACTTAAAATACTGCTGCCAAGCGTGATAATATAGATAGCAGCGCCAATTCTCAAATTCGAAAAGGGAAGCGCGCTGAACTTTACAAGGCCCAGCAATAGAGGAGCAACAAGGAAGACCGTTGAGCTCATGCTCTGGGCTGCGATAGCGACGAATATAAAGCAATTAATCAGAAGCATGCTACTTGCCTTCACTCTATTGACGTGTCTGCACCTTTCAATGGGTCAACAGATAAATTATACTATAGAGGTTGCGAATGGGTACGGTTTGTTGGAAATAATTACTCCTGACAACACACCACCACCACTGCACCGAACATCGCTTCACTGCCATGGCTTGTCTTGCATTGAAAAGGCGCCACAGCCATGATCTGTTCAACATTCCAAGAGTCATCACCGCCATAATGCCTTAGAATTGAAGGGACAATTAACCGATTTAATTTATGTATAAATTCAGTTGATCTGTGATAGAAGAGGGATGCAGATAGTTTGGACGCACAGTCCCAGTGGTAGCTGCATTTCTTGTACGTAGTCGTAGCTGCTTCATGTTCTGTTAATTCATGTGTAGTTTTACGTTTAGTTACCACCAGTTGTAGCTGTGCACTCTGAATTTCCTTCAATTGGTATCAAAGCGTTGTTTGCTCTGCCCATTCTTTCAATTGGTATCCATTGTGTGCTCTGCCCAACATTTCAATTGGTATCAAAGCCAGAAGTAATTGAAGTCACCGTTGCCTGGTGTCCCGTTCTTTCAATTGGTATCAGAGCCATCCATGGTTTTGAGGGCTCGGTGAAAAGGGTGTGAAGGTCTGTTGGAGTGAGAATTGATCTCTGTGTGATGTTGTTGGAGCATGTGAAATACGTTGAGAGTGTAGTGGTGCTGCTGTGAGGTGCCATGGAAGCCTATGTCACACAGACAATAAATGATTATAACAACGCATAAGTGTGAGCTTGGAAGTGAAACTTTCAAAGAATCTTCTAGGCATAAACGTGAAAAACAAAGAATATTGTAGTTTCCAAGGGTATTTAAACTTCAAATTCGAATCTGAGTAGTGCGATGAAGCATGTATTTGGAGTGCGAAGGTAGAGTGGCGGATATGTTTGCAGCCAGCGTGTATGGTTAAAGGAATTGCCAGCAAGGTTGAAGCGTTGATTTTGTTGAAGCATTTGGCAGCAAGTTGAAGGTTTGAACATAGATTTAACGTTTGATTTTTTATTTGAAAATTTTTTGGGCTATTGTAAAAGTCAGCAAAGTTTTGTATCACAGTGTTTTGGTTGAATTTTGTCGAGCATCACAGTGTTTTGGTGAAAATTGTGCCTTACGAAAGGAGCTCATTTCCTGTTGTGTAGTCCTTTGATAAAGCTGTGAGCCATCCATATCGAAAAGAATTGTCAAGAATAATTTATTCAGTTTCATGATTTTTTATTTCACATATTAAAGCATGGAATGTTGAACTACTAGAAGTTGGAGAACCTGTTGCAATCAATGTCTTAAGTCCCATATGGTTGTAACCTTGAGTCCCATTTTGTTTACAACTAAAGTTAAGTCTTAAGTTGACTTTAGTTTGAACGACTTTGGAATTATTTTATATGCAAATCTGAAAAGCCTTGTAATATAGTTTTGGCAACCACCATATGAAGGAAGGAATTTATAATAAAATTCTATTTACTCTCGCATTGGAATTTTGTCTAACATAGTTTTGAAGGCTGATTTATGTGACATCCATATATTTTAATTTAATGACATGCATATGTCGATTTTGAGATACTTAGTTGTGAAGTTGAACAAAGCATAGGCAAAGACATTTGATTTTGTTTGGAAATTGAAGTAATGACCAGGTAAAGAGTGTTCAACCCATTTGTGAAGCCGCCAGCATCAGCATCAAAGTTTTTCCAACTAGATAAAGAAGGCAAAGGTAGAGAAGCTTTGAGTTTGGAAGTGACAGTGTGTTAAAAAGCATGGAACATGTAGTGTTGTAATGGGAAAAGAAAAGAGGTTGAGAAGTCTGGTAGAAGATAGAAAAAAATCGAGGGTGATTGGTGTAGCTTTGATTTGCTACCATCATCTATGTTCACTGGGAAGATCCTCGAAGCAGAGCAGAATTTAGTGCAAGGTGGAGTAATCAAGTCAAAGATAGTTTTGTTGTTCAACTTGTTGTAGCAGTGCTTGAAGATGAGAATGAAGATGGATCTATCGTAGTGAATCTACAGAGAGATGAAGGATTTTGTAAATCTCACTTGAAAATGGATCACAATGTTAATGGTGTGTTATGAGCAGATGCTGATTTTGTCATAGATAATGTTGCCAATGGAGAAACATCCGGTTTAGTGGATCGAGCCATTGAAAATGCTGATCTTAAATTTGATGAAGAACAATTAACTCATGACGAGTGGTTGCAGATGATGTAACATAAACATCTTATTAATAGGCTATTATTTGGTGAGAAAAACCCACTTATGTCTGAAAACCAAATGGAAGAAAACCTATTTGCAAAAGCAAAGGTGGAGACTCAAGATTACAAGGCATCCACAAAGTTAAAGAAGGAAGAAGAGGAGAAATCTCTCAGTCACTAAGAGCAGAATGAACAAAACCAATATGGTTTTCAAAATGGTTTTTCATATAAACTGAAAAATGATTTTGTGTGTGCAGATGCTAGAAGCAACCGAGATGAAGCAACAAAACATGAAGAAGAATTAAATTTTTTTGAAGCATGGCTTGAAAAACCACATATTGATGATGCCTGCATAGAAGTTGCAGCTATGAACATTGAAGAAAGTATGAATGATATTGAAAATGAAAATGAGATTTCCATGTATTGGAGGCCTAAAAAGATAAAATTTTATTATGAACTTATGTTGCAGGAAATCGATAACCAGAAAATTGATGATATAAAGAAAACTATAGAAGATTACATGTGGCAGCATTCCACATACGAACAAATTTTTGAAGACGTAGAAGACATCCATAGACAGCCTGAAATGATTTTCCATGTTTTTATTATAAACGAACATTTAACAATGGACGAACTGCAAGAAAAAATGAAGAAACTGAAACTTGGAACCTACACCAAAAAGACAAAGATGGAGTTCAGAGGATACAGGATCTGGTTATGTCAAGGTTTTTGAATCATTGTAAGCTTAGCTGAGACTTAGACCAACATACATGTTTAAGTTTTGTTAAGTCATAATTAGGTTGTTAGTCGTAATTAAGGGGAGTGTTGGAAATAATTACTCCTCACAACACATCGCCACCATTGCACAAAACACCGCCTCACCGTCTCACCGCCATGGCTTGTCCTGCATTGAAGAGGCGCCACCACCATGATTTGTTCAAGGTTCCAAGAGTCATCACTGCCATAACCCTTTCGAATTGATGGGACAATTAACCGACTTAATTTATATATAAATTCAGTTGATCTATGATAGAAGAGAGATGCAAATAGTCCAGACACACAGTCCGAGTTGTAACGCAGCTGTAGCTGCATTTCTTGTAGCAGTAGTAGTTTACTATGGTGATGCAGAATAGAGACGCACAGTCAGAATTGTATGCAGTCGTAGCTACTTCACGTTCTGTTAATTTATATGTAGTTTTACATTTAGTTACCAGTTGTAGCTGTGTACTCTGAATTTCCTTCAATTGGTATCAGAGGGATGTTTGCTCTACGCATTATTTCAATTGGTTGTTTTCTCTGCCCATTCTTTCCATTGGTATCAGACATTGTGTGATATCCCCAACCTTTCATCGTTGTGGAAATAGCCAGCATGCAAATGCTAGCCTCTTCAAGCTTCATCTGAACCAGATTTTGGAATCAATGGTGGTGAACGTTTCTGCTAGTGGATTCAATAACTCTAGTGTTGAGGGGCAAAACAACAATAGTATTGTTTATGGGCTTCTCCAGTGCAGGGGAGATTTAAGTTCCTCGGACTGCCAAAAGTGCTTCGGGATTCATTCAACTAGATGGCTGCTTATTACGTTACGACAATCATTAATTTTATAATTATAGTGAAGGAATCCAGCCTTATGGTAGTGTTTGCAACTCAGATATCAGCAACCAGCCAGAGACGTTCCAGTCTGCTGTTTAAAGTTGCTCTCAAATATTACCGAAAGAGTCGTGGGGAGTCCCAACCTTTTTGCTGCAGATGTATTAGAAGAGTATTCTTCGGCTTTGCAGCTAATCTATAGCTTAGCCTGGTGTTGGAGAGATCTGTTCCAAGATATCTGTTCCAGTGTTGGAGAGATCTATTCTCAAGTATAACTTATACATCTACCAATCAGTCAAATACATGGGGATGCAAAATCGGATCAACTGGAGCACACTTCTATGTTATGGGCTACCATTTGCATTACAAGCTTTATTCGTTTTTCTTTGCTACCACCCCCTATCCGCTGCCTCCATTACCCAGTATCCTCCTTCACATGGTTTACATCTGTTTTGTACATTTTAGTGAAATTAAACTTGCCTAATTAAATGTTAATACTTCCTGTGTAGATGGCACTCATACTCCTATCCCCTGGCCATGGGTTGCATCATCGGGTATCATCCTTCACATATTTTACAATCACAAGAATAAACTAGTTTTTGCGCATTTTGATGAAATTAAACTAGCCCAATTTAATCATGAGGCTTCATCTGAAAATTGGCAGAAGGAAAAAAATGTAATGTGCTTGCTATAACTCTGGGTGCAGTAGCCACTTCGGTTAGATTAATTGCAGCCATAGGTGTATTTCGTTTTTGCCAAAAACGTTCGGAACCAATTTCTTGAACCAGAGGTTCCAAAATTGCTCAATCATTCAGTGTGCACCTAATTTGCTTGTATGTGGTGAACTCTTAGCCTATTTCATTATGTAGTTGCTTTTGCGGGTGAGGAAGGAGAAGTTAGCGTATCGCCTCCCATGGCGAATCTTGAACTCATTTTCAAATATGATACTCTAAGGCAGACTACCTCTCATTTTAAAGTAGAAAACAAACTTGGTGAAGGAGGGTTTGGATCGGTCTTCAAGGTAAGGGCCTAGGATCATTGCCTTCCATTGAATTACATACTAGTAGGTAGTAGATCCAAGTCAGTTATAATGGAGAAAATAAATAATTTTGAATTTCATTGATCTTGAGGTTCTGCCTGATGGTAGAGAGGTTGCAATTAAACGGTTGAATATAGGTTCAAGGCAAGGAGACAATCAATTTCTGAATGAAGCAAATCTCATCACTCGTGTTCAGATCAGGAATCTAGTGAGATTTCTTGGTTGCTCCATTGAAAGATCAGAAAGGTTGCTAGTTTACGAATACCTCCACAACAGTAGTCTCGACAAGATTATATTCGGTTTGACCTTGTTTGCTCTTTAACTACTTAATCTCTGCTTGAATTGTTCGAGTTTATGCACTTAGCTTCTTGAATCTTTCACCACCTCTGATGCAATAATTGTAGATACAACAAAACGCCATTTACTTAACTGGACAGCAGGTATGAAATCATAGTTGGAACTGCGCATGGGCTTGCCTATCTTCATGAGGAGTCTGATATTCTAATCATCCATAGAGATATCAAAGCAGGAAAAATCTTACTAGACAATAAATATCAACCCAAAATAGCAGACTTTGGCTTAGCCAAACTATTTGGAGAAGATGAAAGCCACGTTATCGCTAGAGTTACAGGAGCTCGGTAAGAGTTCTCCATTTAGTTCAATCTCTTGATCTTCCAAACTTTATTTAATAAATTAGAGGATTTTAACCTATTACAACTCATATGTATTAGAAAGGATTATATAATTTCAAAATAGTTAAGATATGGAGATTTGATTACATTGCACAGTGGTTACATTGCGCTTGAGTCCTTAAGCAGATAGTTGACAAAGGAAGCAGATGTATTCAGCTTTGGAGTGCTTCTTCTCGAGATTATCATCGGAAGAAAGATCCATAGTTTGCTTCAACACATGGAGTTTCTCATTGAAACTATATGTCTCTTGCACTGGATCTCATTTTTGAAGTAGAAATTTTCTAAAAATGTCCATGGAATTATGATTTCTTTGTAACTCATGTTTTTATGTTTTTTTCCATTTTGTGCACATATCTTGCTAATTCCTTTACTGTCTGTGATGCAATAATTGTAGATACAACAAAACGCCATTTACTTAATTGTAGAGAGAGGTACGAAATCATTGTTGGGACTGCGCGCGGGCTTGCCTATCTTCACGAGGAGTCTGAGATTCGAATCATCCATAGAGATATCAAAGCAAGAAATATTTTATTAGACAATAAATACCAACCCAAAATAGCAAACTTTGGGTTAGCCAACCTATTTGGAGAAGATGAAAGCCACGTTAGCACTAGAGTTGCAAGAACTCGGTAAGAGTTCTCCATTCAGTTCAATCTCTTGATCTTCCAAACTTTTTTTAAGAGGGTTAAATTGATGAACCTATTAATTGGAGATTTGATTGTCCTTAACATTGTGCAGTGGTTACATTGCGCCTGAGTCCTTATGGGGAAAGTTGACAAAGAAAGTAGATGTATTCAACTTTGGAGTGCTTCTACTCGAGATTATCAGTGTAAGAAAGAACTATAGTTTCCCTCAACACGTGGAGTTTCTAATTGAAGTTGTATGGCTCTTGTACTGGATCTCAAGATCCCTTTTTGAAGTAGAAATTTCCTAAAAATGTCCATGGAATCATGATTTCTTGGTAACTAATGTTTTATGTTTTGTCGCCATTGCTCAATTACTAGACATGGAGACTGTATAACGCAGAGAGAGCATTAGAAGTTATGGATCTGACATTGGAGGGCAGTTACTCGTGCAAAGAAGGGAATAGAGTGATTAAAATTGGTCTTTTGTGCACTCAAGCAGGCACAACGTTGAGGCCTTCAGTGGCCCAAGTGGTGTTGATGCTGACAGGTGAGCAACAACGTATTCCTTCTCCCAAAAGGCCTGCTTTCGTAGATGAGTAGAGTGTATTGGCCGCACCCGACGGCCAATACAGTTACTCCTCGTCAAGACCCTAACGACAAGTCAAGAAACAAAAAACACTTAGTCGTTGGAAGTACCACCTTATTGTAGGACAGCTTCGAATGTTCACATTGCAGGAGGTAATCTTTCATTAAGCATTATGGAGCCAAGGTGAAAATTAGGTAACATGAGAACCTAATGAAAAAAATACATTCATATTAAAATTATTTAATTAATAAAATATCATTATAAAATTATGCATTTTAATTTGAATAAATATATTTATGTGTTTTACAATGCATTCTATAGTAAGCTAAACTTCATTCCACATAGATACATATAAACTAAACAAAAATTTGATTTTTATTTCACATAATTTTTCCATCATAATAATCTACATAATGATTTAGCCTAGTGAAATATATATGCTCATCTCATACACATTATAATAAAAATTCCTCAATTTTTTTAGAAACACCATGATATGAATCATTTCATGGACTGCATCTCTAGCTTTGCTGAGCTCTATCTTGACTGGCCTTTTCAACTGATCCACACAATCACTACTTCGGTCAATTTAGTGAAAATAATTCATAACTACCCATCACAACTTTTGTTAATTCAGTGAGAATCATTCTGGGCTACCATAACCTTTCAGTACACATGGACAATCTTTTCCAACAACTAACAAGCCCATTATTTGACACTTGCTCTTTCTGGCGACTCAAATCGACCTCGGTGGCCATCAATATCTCGAGAACTAATTATCACGAAATCCAAGAAGTAAATAACCTACACACACCAACTTGAAACTTTTTTTTATGATGAAGCATCATCATACTTCATATGTGTGATTCCTTGGCCTCTTCTACTTAATTGATTTGGCCTTCACTGCATTCCAATCTCTCTCGATCTCCACTCAATCCGCTGCTAACAGTCTCCAGATTGTCAATCTGTAAATCTTCTTTGCCAGCAAGATCTCTGCCATGATGTATTTATGCATTGACCTTTGGTTCTTTTACATTGATTCATGTGCAAATGTTTTTCTATTATCAGATGAATCAATAAGCACACCCAATCACACTTTCAGATCTAACGGTAGATATTAGCTGTGACTGGAGTTTATTCCACCAAGTGCATCACTTCTTAATCCACTGACAGACATCATGAATTTGTATCCCTAAATTGATACATCGTCTGTCACAATAACAACGGGGTGTCATTTGTTTTTTCCCTCTATCAAAGAAGCCTTGCAAGTAGTTTCACATAGTTGCGTCCTAGGTCTATCAGGTTTTCCAACTCTATTTATGGTCTTCACGAAATCCTCATCAATACATATTTGTATCAATCTGTACACATGAAGTTCTTCACATTCTTGAAACATGGCCCAATGTGGAAAAGAAAAAGAAAAAACCTTCAAATTAAAATGAGGCAAATGATCATAACTCCATTCTAAGCACTGTGAAACATGGCCCAATACGGAAAAGAAAAATCTTCAAATTAAAATGAGGCAAATGATTTAACTCCATTCTAAGCATTAATAGAGTTATGCAACAATACCAATGTAAGTAGCTGAAAAAGCTAGATCCACGATTTTCATTTAATCTAATGCAAGTTGCCACTCATTTAGAGTCATTTTGCAAATGATGGTTGTAGCGAACACATTTATAGCCAATTGAAAACCCTGACACTCATGGGCAATTTCTCTGCCAATTTATCATCAAGAACTTGGCTACCTGTTGGCATTATGATTCTGGTATGGCTCTATTATACAGGTGTTGTACTTGATGGCAACTCACTCAAGTGGCAATGGTTTGTTCAGGCTCTCAAAATGATGGAAATTAAGAGGCTCGCAGGTGAATGGTTCAAAAGGTGCGGACCCGCAGGTTACCCATACAGAAGGTGCGGTCATACCCGCAGGTTACCCGTTCAGTAGGTGCGGACCCTAGTGCACACTCTTCAAGGCAGAAAAGCGCGCTCATGTGGGGTTTCTTATGTTTGGCTCTTGGTATTTAGCCCACCGTTCTTGATTCTATGGTTTTGGCTAGTAGTATTGCTTTATATTATTGAGCCCCATGTTTTTAGGCCCCTTGTATTGGTTATCTATGGTATTGATCCATGATTTTAGGAAGAGCTTGCCTATATAAAGCAAAGGAGATCTCTTGGCTAAGTATCTTTTGCAAGTTGAATATCTTAAGATCAGAAATATCGGGTTATTGTTCCAGTAAAGTTAAAAGCAAATATATGAAGGATAATCTCTCGAGCGCATGATCAGATTTGAGCATCTGACTGTCGGTGGCACACTTGGGGACTTCCAGTTCGGCCCTAATAAGAGGTACGCAGGTGATTAACGGTGCAAGTGCGTGGGTATGCAGAGCAGAAGAAGGCGAAGTGCGTGGGTATGCAGAGCAGGAGAAGGCGAAGTGCGTGGGTACGCAGAGCAGGAGAAGGCGAAGTGCACGGGTACGCTGAGCAGAAGAAGGCGCAGTGCGTGGGTACGCAGCGCGACAGAAGTTCAAAAGCATAGGCACAGTGAAAGTACGCGGCCCGTCAGAAGAAGAAGGTGCGTAGGTACGCGGCGTGATAGCATCTGTGGCTGCGTGGCTACTGTAGCAGTACGCGGCACGATAGTATCTCTGGGTGTGTGACTGCAGTTACAGTACGCAGTGTGATTGAAGAAACAATGCGTGGGTACGCAGTGCGGCAGAAAGGTCTCTGCGGGTATATGCAGGGGAGCAGAAGGTGAAGTGCGTATGCACGCAGACCAGAGAAAGAAAAAACTGTGTATCTGTCTTAAGACCTTTTGTTGGCTGAATTTTTCTATTGATAAGGTGTTCTGGATTAGTTTATTGTTATTGTTGATCTGGTTACTGCAGTTGACTGGGTGATTTGCTTGTACTTGATGATCTCTTGATGTTTATGGATCCAGTTTGAAAATTTATGAAAAGTGGTCCTTGAGAGAAAAGAAGTAGGGGGTTGTAGCTCCCTTCCAGGAGAGACTGGAAAACGAGAGAGAGTTGCTAGCTCTCTGCAGGTTGCAGCCTGCGTATTGGTAAAGGACTACACCAGTACAAAATCATTGTAAAAGAAGTTTCTAATTGAAAGAAGATAGAGACATATTGCAGCAGGTGGTTTTCACCAACATTCGGTTTCCACCTTATATCTAGTGTTCTTTTGTGTGACTATATGCTTTTCTTGTTTCATGCTTATATACAAGTTAATGATTAATAAATTAATGAAGGAAGATTGAAAAGAATTTGATAATACTGATTCACTGCCCCCTCTCAGTGTTATTTCCAACAATTGGTATCAGAGCAGGTCCTTCAGAGAAGCTTGATTGCTTGAAGGAAGATCATTCATCATGAGCAACTACAAGAGGGAAGCATCAATCAGGCCACCAATTTTTGATGGGACAAACTTCGATTATTGGAAGGTAAGACTTACTGCCTATCTTCAATCTCTTAGTACAGAAGTTTGGGATATCATAGATACAGGCTACAATTTTCCTTCAGCTACTCCTACAGATCCGGTCGAGAAGAAGAAGTATGAAACAAACTCTAAAGCAGTCAATACTCTGCTAGGATGCTTATCTCAAACAGAGTTCGTGAAGGTTATGCAATATAAATCCGCAAAAGAAATATGGGACGAGATTGTCTTGAGCTACAAAGGAGATGATCAGGTAAAGCGTGCTAAACTTCAAACCCTCAGGATTCAGTATGAGAATCTTAGAATGTATAATGATGAAAGTGTGGCTAACTATATCCTTCGGGTAGATGAGATTGTTAATTGCATGAAAAACTTGGGTGAAGAAATAAAAGAGACTATTGTGGTTGAAAACGTTCTAAGATCATTGTCCCCCAAGTTTGAATCTAAAGTGTCTGCAATAGAAGAAAAGGAAAATCTACGAACTCTTACTATGTCTCAGCTTCACGGAATTCTAACCACTTATGAAATGAGAAAGGGAGGTCCATCAGACAGGAGAGAAGCTGCTTTCAAGGCTTCAGGCAAAGGAGACTACTATGGAGCAAGTCACGTGCCAGAAGAAGAAGAAGAAAAATCAAATTTTGTCAGAAATCTTCAACGGGGTACATGAAGGTTCAGAGGTAAGTTACCTTTTAAATGTTTTGCTTGTGGAAGAGTAGGTCATTATGCTACGAAATGTCCTCATAAGGATAAGATTGACAAAGGAAAAGAACCTGCTAGATGGAACAAGAAACAGAATGCAAATAAGAAAAGCTACTACACTCATGAAGATAGTGATGGTCTATCAAATAGTGATGAAGATGAACGAGGTAATGACTATAAATTTTTAATGGCATTTGAAGATGATGATTACATGAATGCTATAGATGTGGATAGTTTCTATGAAGAAATTTCTAGACTCAAGACATGTATAGAAGAAAAGAATATGATCATTGATACTCTACAATTTCAAATTGATGAAAAAGAAAAATATCTTGAAAAGTTAGAAGGTGAAATTTTTGGTCTTAGAAAGGAGATTGAGAAAACAAATGCTATTAATCTTAAGTTTGTCAAAGGATCTGAAACTCTGGATGAGATCATCAATGTACAGCATTCTCCACTGAACAAGACAAGTCTGGGGCATAATGGAGAAACCTCTCAAGCATCCACCTCGAAAAGTTATCTTGATGCAGCAAGAAGGAATGAGCAAAAGCACAATGGAGATCACCAGGTAAAGCAGGGACGAATTACATCAAGAACAAACAAAGACTATCAGGGGCAATCCGTCTTAAGGATGAACAAAAGCTACAACCAGCCTCAAGTAAAATCTTCTCAATTTGCTTCAAGAATGGATGACAATAGAAATTACAATCATGTGGCCCGTAGATTTGATAACCGCAGAAGTTTCTTCAATGGACAATGTTTCTCTTGCCATAACTTTGGTCACAAAGCAGCTCAATGTGTTGCATATAAAACAATCATGACTAGAGAAGCTCAAAAACAAAGAAGTATGACTACAAAAGGGACCTATAACAACTTTTCGGCTCTTGAAAATGAAGTTGAATGTTCTATTTGCAATAAATTTGGTCATGAAGATTCTGAATGCAGGAGCAGGTTTCAGCAGAAAAAGGAACAAGTCTCAAGCACCAGAACATGGAGAATAAAGGAACCACAAACAGAAAGATGTGGGATAGCCTTTTATGCAAAGGGACAAGAAAATCTATGGTACATCGACAGTGGATGCTCGAAGCATATGACAGGTGATAAGAAAAAACTTGAATCATATTCTGCTTTAGAAAAGGGAAAGAAAGTTTCTTTTGGAAATGATACTCCTGCAGCTATAAAAGGAAAAGGCACTGCTCAGTTGAAAGAAAATGTCAAAGCTTGAAATGTTTTGTATGTTGATGGATTGAAGCATAATCTTTTGAGTGTCAGCCAGATGTGTGATCAAGGAACCGAGGTAATATTTAGATCAAATGGATGTCGTGTTCGTGATCTTGATACAGGTGAAACAGTGATCTAAGGAAGAAGAACTCCAAATAATATATACATATTTGAAGAAGGACAACAACAATGATATTTCAGCAAGGATGATAAACACTGGTTATGGCACCAGAGGTTAGGGCATCTAAGATTTTCACAAATAAGGAAAGCATGCAAATATCAGGCAGTTCTTGGTCTTCTAGATATCAAAATTCCAGACAACACCATATGCAAATCATGTCAGTTTGGAAAGCAAACCAGAACTAACTTTCCGGAGAAGGAAGGATCAGCTAGCATGCCCCTTGAGCTAGTCCATACAGATGTATGTGGTCCATTTAGGAAACGGACACCTCGAGGAGAAGAATACTTGATACTATTCATTGACGATTTCTCCAGGTTTGTTTGGTTATGTCTTATGAAGCACAAAGACGAAGCATTCGAAAAATTCAAATCCTTCAAAGCCTTGGTTGAAAACGAATCAGGTCACGAAATTAAGTGCCTCAGGTCTGATAGAGGTGGGGAGTTTACCTCAAATGAATTCTTCAATTTCTGTGAAGAACATGGGATCATAAGAGAATTCTCTACAGCTAGAAATCCTCAGCAAAATGGAGTGGTGGAAAGGATGAACAGAACAATCCAACAAATGGCTCGTGCTATGCTTGATGAGTCTGGAACTCCCGCAACTTTCTGGGGTGAAGTTGCATATGCTGTGGTTGTTATTCTCAACAAAACAAATTTCCGAGTGAACAACACTCAAACTCCTCATGAGCTCTGGTATGGTGAGACTCCTTCGGTAAAGCACTTCAAAATCTTTGGGAGCAAATGCTATATTAAGAATACTGATGAGCAACTTGGAAAACTTGAACCTAGAGCAGATGAAGACATTCTTCTTGGCTATTCTCCACACAGAAAAGCATATAAGTGCTACAATAAAAGACTTGGAAGATTTGTTGACAGCATTGATGTAGTGATTGATGAAAAGGGATACACTCCTAGGCAAGTAAATCATGAAAATATTGAAGAAGATGAAGACTATCCTCAAAGACAGGATGATGAAGAAGAAGAACCTCAAGAAGCACCAGAGGAACAGAGAAGGATAGAAGAGAAGACTCCATCCATTTATGTTCAGAAGAATCATCCAGAATCTCATATTTTGGGGCAGAAAGAAGCAGGTGTACAAACAAGAAGAACTATTGCAGAAGCTTCAAGATATTTGGCATTAATCTCTTCCACTAAACCACAAAAT
Organism: Pinus taeda; assembly: GCA_000404065.3. Taxonomy (NCBI): domain Eukaryota; kingdom Viridiplantae; phylum Streptophyta; class Pinopsida; order Pinales; family Pinaceae; genus Pinus; species Pinus taeda. Next base: position 8,772 of record APFE030917556.1, on the reverse strand, counting down.
GTCAAAGAGGCATGCAAAGATGAATGTTGGGTCAAAGCAATGGATGAAGAACTTGAGCATATCGAAAAGAACAACACGTGGGAGTTGGTTCCTAGACCAAAGGATAAGAATGTTATAGGGACAAAATGGGTCTTCAAAAATAAGTTGAATGAAAATGGGGAAGTAATTAGAAACAAGGCCAGACTTGTTTGTAAAGGGTATGCGCAGCAAGAAGGAATAGATTTTGAAGAAACTTTTGCTCTTGTTGCAAGACTTGAGGCCATCCGAATGTTCCTTGCTCTCTCAAGCTTTCAAAAGTTCAAAATATTTCAAATGGACGTGAAATCAGCCTTTCTGAATGGAGACTTAGAAGAAGAAGTATACATTGAGCAGCCAGATGGTTTCATTCTTGGAAATGATCCAAATCTTGTATGCAAGACTGAAAAAGGCGCTTTATGGTCTCAAACAAGCTCCAAGGGCTTGGTACTATCGTTTGGACAAATATCTTCATCAACAAGGTTTTTCAAAAGGATCAGCGGATAGCAATCTTTATATAAAAATGGAAAATGACAAATCGCTAATACTTTTTGTGTATGTAGATGACATTATCTCTGGTAGCAATGAAGACGCTACGAGTCAAAGCTTTGCCTTGGTGATGCAGAAAGAATTCGAAATGTCCTTGCTTGGAGAACTGACATAATTTCTTGGATTGCTAATCCAAAAAAATGAAGGAGGGATCTTCTTGTCTCAAACCAAGTATCTCAAGCAGATTTTTAAGAAAAATGGCATGGAAGATGCAAAACCAGTATGTACACCCATGGTAACAAGATGCAATCTCAGTGCAAATGACGAATGAGCAGTAGTGCATCAACCAACCTACAGATCTATGATTGGAAGTCTACTTTATTTGACAGGTACCAGACCAGACATCATGCATGCAGTGGGAATAGTTGGAAGATTTCAGGCAAATCCAAAGGAAACTCATATTCAGGCAGTGAAGAGAATTTTCAAATATCTTCAAGGAACTCAAAATTATGGCTTATGGTATCCTAGAGATACAGATCTCACACTTCATGCTTATACAGATGTAGATTGGGCCGGAAGCGTGGATGACGGGAAGAGCAAAAGTGGCGGCGCATTCTTTATGGGTTCCAGATTAGTATATTGGTTCAGCAAGAAATAGAGTTCGATTGTCTTGTCTACAGCTGAAGCAGAATATGTTGATGCTGCATCTTGCTGCACTCAACTCCTTTGGATGATGCAGACCTTGCAGGATTTTCAAATCACTTGTACACCACCTATCTCCATCTTATTTTATAATACAAGTGTAATCAGCATTTCAAAGAACCCAGTGATGCATTAAAAGACCAAGCACATACCGATCAAGTATCATTTTCTCCGAGAACAAGCGCTTGAACAAAAGGTCAAGTTGGAGTATGTTCCTTCTAAGGAACAAGTTGTTGATATACTCACCAAACCACTGCCCAGGGAGACCTTTGAATACCTTAGGAAAAAGCTGGGGGTTGTTGATGCATCATCTTGTTGTTGAATCTCTTCTGAGTGTTGGTTGTACGCAAGGTTCATGCGTACATGTACTGGTTTGCGGATTGGTCGAAGATTGAATGGCACAGGTTCAGGGGGAGCATATAATACATTGTTGGCATTATGGTAGCACAGAAGGAGAACATGGATGCTAATCTAAACAACGCTGCAATATGTGGATTATGATTCTTCTTTGCAGATCTGGTCTATAGTCAGGTGGAGCATGTTCTTAGGGGGAGCATAAACCCTTTGCCCTTGATGTCAAAGGGGGAGAATGATGTTGAGGATTTTGAGGTTGCCATCAAGTCCAAAGGGGGAGATTGTTGGCATTATGATTCTAGTTTGGCTCTATGGTACAGGTGTTGTACTTGATGGCAACTCACTCTTGTAGTTGATCTCAGTTTAGGCACTCAAAATCATGGAAATTATGTGGTACGCAGGTAATCCTAGAAGCAGCCGCGGACCCGCAGGTACGCCGTTCAGAAAGTTGCGGTCATGTACGCAAGTTGTCTGAACAGAAGGTGCGGACCCCAGTGCACACACTTCCATGCAGTAAAAAGCACGCTCACGTGGGGTTTCTTATGTTTGGCCTGTGGTATTTAGCCCGTTGATCATGATCCTATGGTTTTGGCCTATGGTATAGGATCTATTTCAACCCCCATTTGGATCCCTTGTTTTGGTTACTTGATGGTTTTTTCCCATGGTGTGAATGAGGGCTTGTCTATAAATAGGGAAGAAGATCACTTGGCCAAGGTATCTAAGAAAAATTGAATATCTTAAGATTTGAAATATTGGGTTATCGGTTTAAAAAGCTTCATCTATATAAACGTGAAGTTGAAAGTGAATCTATAGTGTGTGATCTCTCAGGCGCATGATCAGATCTGGGCATCTGACCGTCAGTGGCTCTTCGGGGATTTGTTAATTCGGTTCAAATCAAAGGTCCGCAGGTATTTCATGGTTCAGGTGCAGAGGTTCACAGCTCGGTGAAAGGTTCTGTGTGGTGGCACGCGGCTCTCAGAAAGGCACAGTGCAGGGGCTCGCAGTATAGTCAAAGACTCAGTGCGTAGATGCAGTAGAAATATGCAGCTCAACAGAAAGGCACAGTACGGACGCCCGCGGCGAGCCAAAAGAACAAGTGCGGAGCAAGATCAAAGGTACGTGGCGCGATAAAAGGAAAGCCTACGGAGGTACTTAGAAGTACGCGGTGCGATTGAAGAAGAGATTGCGGAGGCACAACAATAGTACGCAGCAAGACGGAAGGTGAATTGCGGATATACGCAGTGAAGCAAAAGACGCTCTGCGTGGATGTGCAGGAAAACAGAAAGCTGGGTGCGGAGTCACGCAGTCCAGATAAGGAAAAACTGCAGATCTATCTTAAAACATTTGTTGGTTATCTTTTATCTCTTGCTGCAGAGTTTTGGGTTTATATTTCTGTTACTATCTTTCTTTTTACAGCATTCTGAGAAGTTGGGTGATTCTTGGTTGATTGTATAAGGAGTTTGGGTGATTTGCATGTACTTGATGATTATTTGATATTCTTGGATCCAGTTTGAAAATTTATGAAAAGCGGTCCTTGAAAGAAATGAAGTAAGGGGTTGTAGCTCCCTTCTAGGAGAGACTGGAAAACGAGAGAGAGTTGTAGCTCTCTGCAGGTTGCAGCCTGCGTACTGGTAAAGGACTGCACTAGTACAAATCATTGTAAAAGGAGTTTTCTAATTGAAAGAAGATAGAGACATATTGCAGCAGGTGGTTTTCACCCACGTTGGGTTTCCACCTTATATCTGGTGTTCTTTGGTGTGACTATCTATTTTTCTTGTTCATGCTCATTATTTTATGGTACTGACATACAAAGTAATGATCAATATTTGAAGTATAAATAAGGAAGAAATATTGAAAAGAATTTGATAATACCGATTCAACCCCCCACCTCTCAGTATTATTTCCAACAACACATGCTCCGGTGAATATAACACGAAAATGACACTAACTATAGTGAAATAAAGTGAAAGAGACAATCATAAACATAAAATAAACACTTGTGGTGGTAAAAGTGTGCAAAATTGATAGTTGGAGGAATTCATTAAAATAGAAGTACAATCAAAAACAAAGTGAACGACTCTTAATGTCAATGTGCATTGACTGCCGACATGGGTTGAGCATTGCATAGGCATAGTCTTGATAGATCCTGTTACGCTTGTTCAAACTTGTGTAAAAGAATGTGCTTATGAACTTGTAACAAACTATGTATATGTTTGTTCGATGACACCTATAAACAACAAGACCGCTACAACTGAACATACTGCCCATAGAGCTTTCTAACAAAATTTGTTGTGGTATTTACAATGAACACTGTTGAAACATGACAATCATATTGTTTATTAGAGCTTTATAACATATCTCATTATGGTATTTACAGTAATAACCACATATACACATGTAGAGCCTTGCAATAGGTATGTATTTACTCTTGATTATTGTCTTTTTCCTCCTTTCTTATCCATTTTGTGCCATGACATAATAACATATTGATAGGATTTTGATAAGAAATAAATAAAAATGCTCTTGATACGATTTGACCAACCAAACTAACTCTCATTACTTTTTATGCAGAAAAACAATAGAAGGAACAACTGTTGTTCCAAAGTCAGAAAAACAAAAGCTAATCGAGGAAAATGAGATGTGTCGGGTGCAGTCGAACCAAGGAATGAGTCAAGACGATCAGCGCGAGATAGAAGAATTGTCTAAAGATAGCATTTAGTTGTGAATCCCTCAGGATCTCCTAATTGCGAGCAATCACATTTATCTTTTCCTTTTGACTATAAAAGGGAAGACTGAAGAGGGGTCTCTCGTCTTTTACTTGGATTGTAATTTTAATTTACAGAAGGGTGATTCTGAAGAACAAGATTGTGTTGTAATGAAAAGTGACTTTGATGATTAATATACAACTTGTGTCGCTGGTGGCTAGGTCTCGGTCTCTATTGGAACTTACTGTTGTTCCTTGTTTTATGCATTTTCCATTTCCTGCAAGTTATTTTTATTTATAGCTTTTCAGTTGATGTATTTTCATTGAATTAGATTTCTAGTATTCATTTCATTAATGCGCAGTCATAATTGTTTCTATTTAAATTCATGTCATGGATTGAATTAGTTATCAGTTAAAGAATCATTTCTGGTTAATTACAGAATAGAGCATGATTGGTTAAATGCTTTCCTTCTATTCGGTAGTTTAAGTCCAGTTGAAAGAGCTCGGTTAATATTACGGTGTTGTCAATTGATTGTCATTGGAATTTGGTTGATTAAGATTGAATTATGGTGTTGTTTGAGATAGAGTCGTGATGCATAGACAAATTATTTCCTTTAAAGTTACAAGCTTCAAATTTATGATTGCATCCATTTACTCTTGTATTGAATTTAATAACCTATTTTAAAGTGTTACTCTCTAGATTTATATCTTGCACATATTGTGTACACTCTTGGAATAAAAAGACTTACCCAAGTTGATAATTAATGTGAGGCAATTAGGAGTTTTAAAAAACAAGTTTTAGCACCCAACATTTTGGCGCCATTACCAGGGAGAGTGTTTCCATTTTACAAAGAGTGATGTTTGTCTGCTGAGAGAGAATTGGGTATTAAAAATGGGAGGTAAGAACTTGCGTAACGAGCGAGTAAAAGATTGCTTCTTCGCCCGCTTTCCAGTAGAATTTAAGATAGAAATGAATGTTTGTATTTTTGTATAAATGACTAAGAAGAAAAGACTAGAAAAAGATATAATTACTCCCCCCAAACTTGAAAAATCTAATGGACCGGTGACCCTTGGACGATCAACATTTATTGACGAAATTATAAGAAAAGTTGAGTCTCAGTTATCAGTAGGACCCTGAACTATTGCTACCAGACACCCTATCATTTCCCTTCAGGCTGTTGTGTGTGGAGCATGATTGTTCATAGGTCTTTGTTTCAGCCAGATGTATACCTCAGGAAGTTTGTACATCCCTCCATGCGAGGGGGTGCGGGGGGGACTTGTCCCCCCCGCGGGGGTCCGGGGGGGCCGATCCCCCCCAATTGGGGGGGTTCGAGGGCCAGCAGTCCCCCGGGAGGGGCTCGAGGACAACCGCCCCGAAGCTAAAAACAGATGTAAATTTGCCTTGTAAAAGTATAGTAATTTCTAGTCAATCTGGACCGTTCATTAGGCGGATAATCTGACGGTAGAACTTATGTTTAGTTTAGGGTTTTTTTCCCTAGAAGGAAACCCCTCTCTTTGTATGAGAGCATTGTATTTGAGGCTGTGTAATAGATGTGTATTCTATGTGTGAGTGAGAAATAGAGAGGTGAGACTGTGAGAGAAAACAGAGGATATTACAGCGGATTTGTTGTAGGTTGTGTCTCTTCATTTTGATAGATAATAGAAAGGAAGCACTGGTTGTTCGGGGTGCACGTAGCCCAAACTAGGTGAACCACGTATATCTATGTCTCTCTTGTTTTATGCGTTTTCTGTGTTTATATTTCTACAATGTTTTATGTGTTCCACTGTTCTGAAATATATAATTTTCTAACAACTAGTATTAGAGCCGAAGGTCTATTTGGTTGATAAACTCGCAAGAAAGAAGGGTTCCTTGTTCAAGTGGGAGCAATGGCGGAAGATGGTAAGTTTAGGGTCGAGAAATTTAATAGCCAAAACTTCTCATTGTGGAAGATGCAGATGGAATATTATCTGTATCAGAAAGATCTATATCGAACATTGGACGGAAAAGCAAAGATGCCAACGGGTATGAAAGATGAAGAATGGAACCTTCTCGATAGAAAGGCACTCGAAACAACACTGTTGTGCCTTGCAACGTTGGTCGCCTTCAACATTTCGAAGGAAACAATGACAGAGGGTTTGATTAAGACATTGGAGAAACTATATGAAAAACCCTCGGCCTCAAACAAGGTATTTCTTATGAAACAATTATTTAATATGAAGATGTCGGAAGGTGGATCTATTGCAAATCATTTAAATGATTTTAATACTGTTACAAGTCAGTTATGTTCTATAGGGGTAAACTTTGATGATGAAATTAGAGCTCTATTATTCTTGTGCTCATTGCCAGAAAGTTGGAATGGTTTAGTAATGGCCATTAGTAACTTCGTGTCTGGATCTAGTGCCTTAAAGTTTGATGATGTTGCCAATGCTATCCTTAGCAAGGAAATGTGATGGAAAAACTCCGGTGAGACATCGAGAAATGCTTTGATTGTAGAGTCTAGGGGAAGAAAAATGGAAAGAGGAAAGAGCTCAGGATATCGCAGTAAATCAAGGAAAGGCAGATCCAAGTTTAGATCGGGGATGGTGTCCTGGAAATGTGGAAAGAAAGGACACCTAAAGAAAAACTGTAGATCTCGGAAGGGAAAAGAAGGATATTCACAGCAAGAAAACAATCATGAAGCAAATGTGACAGGTGAGGTGTTACAAGATGCTTTGATTCTTTCTTTCGAAAATATTACTGATTCCTGGGTGGTAGATTCAGGGCCCTCATTCCATGCCACACCTGATAAGAAATACTTTCATGACTATGTTCAAGGAGATTTTGGACAAGTTCGTTTGGGTGATGATAAACCCTGTAAAATTGTTGGAATGGGTAAGGTTCTTGTAAAATAGCAGAATGGAAACCAATGAATGGCTACTAAAGGAGGTAAGGCATGTTCCAGATCTAAAGAAAATCTGATTTCAACAGGGCAGTTAGGCGGTGAAGGTTGTGTGACAACTTTCACAGATAAAGCTTGGAAGGTCACCAAAGGAGCCCTGGTAATAGCAAAAGGCGAAAAGGTTGGAACATTGTATTTATGCAATGGTATTTCTAACTCTGTTAATGCTTTAACTTCCAAAGGAGCAGATGCAGCATTATGGCATCATAGGCTTGGACACATGAGTGAAAAAGGGATGAAAATTCTTCACTCAAGGAATTTGTTGCTGGGTTTGAAGAATGTTGATTTGGACTTCTGTGAGAATTGCGTTTATGGAAAACAGAAGAGAGTCAGATTTCTCAGAGTTGGGAAAGAAAAGAAGAATGAAAAATTGGAGCTTGTGCATACAGATGTATGGGGACCTGCTCAGGTATCATCTCTCGGTGGCTCTCGTTATTATGTTACTTTTATTGATGATGCAACTAGAAAAGCTTGGATTTATTGTATTAAGAATAAATCTGATGTATTTGATACTTTTAAGAAATGGAAAGCTTTGGTTGAGATTGAGACCGGAAAGAAATTGAAGTGTCTTTAGATTAGACAATGGAGGTGAATATTGCAGCAAAGAGTTTGATAGGTATTGTTCAGAGCATGGAATTCGTAGAGAGAAAACAGTTCTAAGAACACCACAAGAAAATTGTGTGTCAAAAAGGATGAATAGAAAAATCATGGAGCATGCAAGGTGCATGAGATTGCATGCAGGATTGCCTTTACAATTTTGGGCAGATGCTGTAGATACTACTATTTATCTAATAAATAGCCTTCAATTTCCTTGGATGGTGGTGTTCTGGAGGAAGCATGGATAGGTAAAAAGGTAAACTAATCTTTTTTAAAGCCTTTTGGTCGTGAGGCCTTTGTCCATATTGATAAATAAAATAGAACAAAGCTTGAGGCAAAGTCAAAGAAATGTACCTTTATTGGATATGGTGTTAATGATTTTGGTTATGGCTTATATGATTATGAAAATCACAAAATCATTAGGAGCAGAGATGTAATATTCAATGAAAAGGTCTGTATAAGAATCAGTTGCAGGAAAAGAAACCGGAAAAAGAAAACAAGGAATAAACAGTTTGATGAAATCACTGAAAAAGTAAAGGTGCCTGAAAATAATAATAATCAACAACCACAACAGCAGCACCACCACAACAACAACAGGCACCCCAAACACCTGAAAGCAGTGTTAGAAGATCTACCAGGATAATTAGACCCCCTGAACGATACTCTCCTTCATTATATTATTTATTGTTGACTGATTTTGGTGAACAAGAATGTTATGAAGAAGCAATGCAGGTTGAAAGCAGGAAGAAGTGGGAGGTAGCCATGGAAGAAGAGATGGACTCCTTAATGCATAACCAGACTTGGGACTTAGTCAGGTTGCCTGCAAGTAAAACCACATTGAAGAATAAATGGGTTTACAGGTTGAAGGAAGAAGATGGAGGAAAACAGAGGTACAAAGCTAGACTTGTGGTGAAGGGGTTTGCACAGAAGAAAGGTATTGATTTGATGAAATATTTTCTCCTGTTGTTAAAA
>APFE030917554.1:83703-94239 GCA_000404065.3 Pinus taeda | reverse complement strand
TATACATTAGGAGGCTTGAAGATGAAAATAACTTTCTCTTGAATTACCCAGCTCTTAAACATATCCATTTTAATTTTCAAAATCATTGCCACACTACCAACCATCTCGGCTTGTTATGTCAACAAAAGTATTGTTATGTAGGTGTTTTGGAGAATTTAGCATCTACGGGTAAACACTAATTCACTAGACAAGTAGTTGTGCCTAGAACAATAGTTAAAGTGTTTTAGACTTTCCCTATAAGCAATAGATAAGAAGAGAGGATAGAAGGCCTACCTGTAGTTCCACTTTCCTCTCGACTCCCTTATATCGATTCCGTCGCTCCTTCCCGTAATTAAACCGCTTGAAAAGTACCCTGTCAACACAACAGAAGACGAAAACCAATCAAAGCATACGATCCATTGAATATAAATGAAAGGAATCAGAAGCAATTCATACATATAAGCATTATGAAAGAACACAAATATCGAAAAGGTTCAAACACTTTATTAGATAGAAGAAGGAATTACAACTATCAGTGTCTGATTCAAAGTCATTCCTCCTCCACATCACATCAAAAGCATGACAAGCTTGTGGCATCACATCATTTGCTCCAAAGTCAAGTCTCATAGCAGCATTATCTCCTTACAATTCAACTTAGATGAGTGGTCAATTTATAGGAATATGAAGGAGGTTTTGAAATTAATGGTGACATTGAATGGCCTTCCATACTTAGAATTAGTTCCATGGAGGAAGGGATGAGAGGATAGGATGATCCTTAACTAATTCCTCGTCCATTTTCGAGCTCATAGGAGTTGATAAGACAGGGAAACTTCTAGATGACTCCACAAGATAAGAATATTCCCAAACCCTATGTGAATTTCACTCATTCTCACCCAGCGCAGGTGAAAGGAAGCCTAAACGCTTTATAGAGCACCCTGGTAGTGGACTTAGCTGCTCTGTAGTGCACCTTCATAAGGTCTTACCAGCGATGGTCCCTCTAGAGGCAATTTTTGGATGTCTTCAAGTCATGAAACTATCTAGGAAGGAGGCATTCAAAGGGTGACTTGTTTAGGGCATGAAACAACCGATTTTAGGGTTTGATGAGTCCTAAATCACTGATCTAAATGTTGGGATTTGATGTGCTCAAATGGATCTGTAACAGTTGCCCCCTAAAGCATGAAGTCAAAAAAATGCCAATGTCGAATGAAATTCTTTACGATGTGATGAGGAGGTATCGAAGTGGAAGGTGACTTGCATCAATTACAATACATATATCATGATATTTGTTTTTACATGAATAGCTAAGGGAAGGAATACCCATTCTCAAGTTATAACATTTCATTACATGTACATAAATAGTCATCTACAGATATAAACCCATGATCGAAATGGCTATCAATGTAAAGCCATTGTACATATGATTTAGTACTCCTTATATTGTAGCCCAGATGGATGAAACTAGATCCGGGGACTTCAATCTCATTCAACCATTCACTCAAGTATGAGTCTAACCATGTGAATATGTGATCTGAAGTCGAACATGGGAGTACACCATCTAATTATCAACCGATGATGTAAGTTGTTAACAGATGTGAGAGAAATCACCGATAATGATAATGATTCTCAAGGTACTGCAATACATTTTTCATGGTGTGAATGGATGATTGGATGTTGAACACCATACCAAGTCTTTTGGTCGAAGGCCATTGATGTATGCCTATCGCCGAAAGCGAGAAACCTGTCATTAATGTATACAAGCCTCAAGGTACTAAATGGGTGTTTCTTAATCAACTTCTTTGATAATGAGTTGATGTCGACAAGAAGCGACTCATCACAGGAGGGCCTTGATGTATCCCACATCAATGACATGAAACGAGTGTAGTGATTTTAGAGATGGAATTTGACTGATGACACAAAGTTCAGGAATGGCGGTCATGAAAATGAAGGTTTATGGTATTGAAAGATGGATTTTGATTGGATGACTTTTCTTGAACATGTCGCCGACACTAAAGTTAATTGGTAGCATTGACCCAAAACAAAGAAATGGATGGTATGATAGACGAATGATGCGGTAACCATCAACCTAATAACCCAACCTAGATAATCACGGTGATGGAGTGAAAGTGTCATGTTCAAGAATAACCTGCTACCATAAAGTGGTTTTCCCCTTTTTCCATTTTCCCCAGTCATTGCTGACCAGTACCTATTTATTTTTTATCAAGCTTGAGGATGATAACATATGCTTGTTTTATAATTTCACCCTTTAGGCGAATCCATCACTATTTGATGTTTTAATGAGTCTAGTGAAGGTGAAACTCGGTCTTGTCTAGATGGACAAGTTTGTTTCTATTTAATATTTTTAACGAATTTAAAAACAAGGATAACTTGATCATTTTCATGTTTAGAGAGTTTGAAAAGGGACAAGAAGAAAACTCTACAAGTTCTTTTTTGTAAATTAATCTCTCAAGTCCGAAAAAGTGTAAAATAATATAAGAGAGATATCATTTCCAATCATTTTACGAGATGGAAAGGACAAGAGTTCGACAAATGTTTCATCTTTAGAGAGTCTGAAAAGAGCTTAAAGAGGACTCCATTTTGAGGAATGAGTGGTGTCTATGGCAGCAACTGGTCCCGGTGATGTTGGAACTTCTCAAAACATGTTGGTTTATGTGAACAAGCTAGCTAATAAGACCACTCATTGCAACTGTTCCTCGGAAAGGGTAAAACAACCAAGTGAAAGCATATGATCGGCCAAAGGGATGGTGGCAATGGGATGAAAACAACCAAGGCTCATCTAACAAAAGAGGCTGAAAGAATGGCAATCACAAGGGTTAAAAATGGAAATGGGTTCATTTTTACACAAGCTTGAACCATAGGGAACTATGCTTGGATTCAGTTTCATGTTTACACAAGCTTGAAATGAAAAAAACTATGCTTGGATTCAGTTTCATTTTTACACAAGCTTAAAATGAAAAACTATACTTGAGATTGGTTTACCTACCCCCAACATGATGAAAGGGATAGTTTCCTATAACCAAATGGAAGTCGCTGTGGTGAAGCAAGACAGTTATCCAACACCTTTTTGGCTTCGTCCAAATAGGGACAAAGGTGAATGGGGTGGTTCCCTTCACGTAACCTATAGGGAAGCTTAACTTTACCACTAGGTGCATGCCCCCCAAGCTTCATTACATTCACCTAAGTAGACTATTCGTGGCTATCAGGTGGATGGAATGAAGGTTCTTTTACGAGATCAAGTGAAAGAATCGACTGGGATTTTACAAGATCTAATCAAAGACTCGACTTGGAACTTGGCTCCAGGGACTTTGTTTCATTTTTTAATGAGCTTGAAACATGACAAGGAACTCTACTCAAATTCCTTGTTTCATTTTTTAAAGAGCTTGACACAAGACAAGGAACTATGTTGATACCCTTGTTTTCACTTTTTAAAGAGGTTGACACAAGACTAGGAACTATCCTCATGGACCCTTGTTTCATTTTTTAACGAGTTTTTCACAAGACCAGCAACTATCCTCATGGCGTTCCTTTAATTTTTTAATGAGGTTGACAAAAGACAAGGAACTGTCCTCATACCCTTTGTTCACAACTCATAAGAGGTCATGAAGGAGAGATCTGGTTCTAATGCCCCCGGTACATGATGTACAACATCACTAAATTTATCATCAGTTGATGTAGGCATGGAACTGGTTTCCACATAATTAACCTCGTGGCGGGGATGATACCACTGGAACAAAAAGGACAACTTAGGGAAGACGTTTACTAGAAGCCATATTTGGACCGGGAAATGGAAGTTGGTCAACATTGACAATTCTGCCTTGATGCAAGAAGCACATCACTCGAATGAGTGTGGAAACAATAACTCCCATGTAAGAACATAGTCGTGCCCTAGAAGTAAATTGTAATCTAAAGGGCCTGGGACAACCATCACGTTCAGATAAACGATTTATCCTCCCAAATTAATAGGCAACTGAGGAAGGATCCCTAATGGTTGACTGGTTCCTCTATTAAAAGACAACAGATTATGGGTAACTGGCACAAGTGGTGGCAAACCGAGCTCTTGCCAAACAATTGAGGAAAGGATACTCACAGATGCACCTTCATCTATAATAGTGCCCGATACAATCATATTACAAACCTGTACGATGATCTAGAATGGCACATAAGGAGGAAGACGAAATCCTACCAGTCAATTCCAATCAAAGGAAGTGACCAGACTACTTGGAGGGGGTACCGTAGAAATGGGAGAATTAACCCCTTGAGTTACGAGAGTGGGATGATTTTCCTCCTGTCTTGATGGAACAGGAGGACTGCCCCCAAGCTCATTAGAATCTAGAGAAACAAAAAGAACATGAGTGGTATCATATTCATTCTCTTCGGGAAAGGTTCGATTTACTAAAGCTGAATCGGGTCAATTGTTACCTCGACCTATTGATTTGGGGCAGGTATAGACTCATAGGATTCACTTTCAAAGAGAGTGGGTTTGACCGACGGTTGATTTTGGTTAGTCAATTCATCAGCTAGTGAAGGATTTAGAGAGAGTTTCCTTTAACCAAATGGAAGTCGCTGCGGTGAAGCAGAACGGTTATCCAACACATTTTTGGCTTCATCCAGATAGGGACAAAGGTTAATGGGGTGATTCCCTTCACTAACCTACAAGGAAACTTAACTTTACCCTTCTTTCCATGAACTTTACTACCACTAGTTGATGGTGTGTCACCAACATGATCTCTAGAAGTTAATGACATAGGATGATGTGAACTGGAAGACCATTCTTCTAATATCTGAGGAATACCAGAACAATTTCAAAGAAGATGGTCTCCCGCACAAAGTTTACATGGATATCGAACTTTGTGAGGCTTGATGGACCGTTTCTTCTCAGATGTTGCATTCAAAGCAATGGTTTCTTGGTTGCCCCTCTGTTGAATTTGCTTCTTCTTCTTCTTCTTCTTAGCCACCTGGTTACTAGTTCCAATACTTTCACCAGGAGAAGAGGAAGAAGGGGAGGAAGAAACAACTAAGGAAGAAGGAAAAGGGTCAACTTTAGGATCAACTGGAGGTTGATTTTGTCTAGTTGGAGGTGTACTCGATTACAGAGAAATAATGACATTTTGAACCAAGGAGGTTGAAAACAACCATACTAGCAAGCCAATGGTAAATCCCGGAAGGGACAATGTAGCCATATATGTAGCACCAATATTTCTGAAAGGAGGAAAAGGACTAGGATTCCCATCAAAAGGAATTCCTTGATCAGTGGAGTTTGTATTTGTCACCATATGCTTCAAACTAAGATCAACTAAGGAGTAAGCGTGGAGATGTTATCCGCAGTCAATTAATCCTATTTTAATCAAAGTAACATAAAAAAACAAAAGAGGGATAATCTAGGCAAAAGGTTTTCTAAGCAACTGTCAACTACAAAATACCTCCCAGTGAACTGAGAAGTACAGGCAGGCAATCTCCCCGAATGTTTTGTTCGGTGTATCATAGTGTACAAGGCAGTCGACTCGGTTACCTCAGGATGGATAGCAACCTAGTGTTGTCCTCGCATATATACCCGAAAGTACGTGGAGGACCAACTCGTATAAGCGTTGTCTAATGCAAAACGCATAGTGAGAGAATTCTCATATACTTTACGTACTATACCACCGCCTTATATACCCGAAGGTATGGGGATGAGCTACGATATACTCACATACGTGGAATGAGGTATCACACTCGGGATGTATTGCAGACAAGTTAGCGACAACTGATTTGTTTTACAACGCCAGAACACGTCTCTAGCCTAGACCTCTAAATGTTTTTCATTAGACGACAATGCTCCAATAAGTAAATTCAGATAAATTTTAAGTTGATCTTCTTTAGAATTTTCCTTTCAAGGTTCACCACATGATGTATATTTTCAATTCGTAAAATGCAACTAATATGATAAGCATTCTTTCCATTCAATTTAACAATGACAATCCTTAGCTAGTAGGGATAGAGCAATCAGATCTTTGAAAAAGAGCAAAGAGCACAATCTAAATGCAATTTCCTTAAACTATTCCTATCAACACACACAAACCTTTTCAATGCAACATGCATGGATTTTTTTTCGATTCCCTTAATGTGAATATGAATAAAAAGGGAATATGCACAAACAATCAATCAATCTTTCATATGAACAAAGACTTTTACGACAGTTCATATTCGAAGGAAGAGAAGACTTTACGACACTTTCTTTCAAATGAATGATTAATTAATTATATCCTAACTTTGACTATTGATCGATAATGACAGAGAAAACATGAAGAAACATTAATCAATCCAATCAAAGTCAGGCTAGACTAGGAGATAAACACTCATTTTCAGACACATGACATTCATTAATTAATCAACAAACAATCAAACAAAGAAAACTTCGTAAAAACTCTTTCCAAAGGTGGGAAACTGATCCTAAGAGGATCAGCGTAGCCCAAAGTGGGAGACAGTGCACTTCAGAGTATTGTTCCTAAGCCAGGGATGCTCTGTAGTGCACTGTGTCCCTCACAAGCCTGCGCTGGTGACAGTAAGCCATTTCAAGAGGAAATTTGACACGGTTTTGACCAATTTTTCAGTGTAAACACCTGAATTACAATATATGAATACAAATAGAGTCTAAAAGGATGTCTTAGAAGGTGGATAAGCTACTAGGAAAGAGGATTCATCCCCAGTGGAGTTGCCAATTTGTTTTGGAGAATTTAGCATCTACGAAGAAACACTAATTCACTAGGCAAGTAGTTGTGCCTAGAACAACAATTTAAAGTGTTTTAGACATTCCCTATAAGAAATAGACAAGAAGAGAGGATAGAATGCCTACTTGTAGTTTCTCTTTCCTCTCGACTCCCTTGTATCGATTCTGTCGCTCCTTCCCGTACTTAAATCGCTTGAAAAGTACCCTGTCAACACAACAGAAGACGAAAACCAATCAAAGCATAAGATCCATTAAATATAAATGAAAGGAATGAGAAGTAATTCATACATATAAGAATTATTAAAGAACACAAATATGGAAAATGTTTCAAACACTTTATTAGATAGAAGAAGGAATTACAACCATCAATGTCTGATTCAAAGTCATTCCTCCAGCTTGGATCCCATCCACATCACATCAAAGGCAAGACAACCTTGTGGCATCACATCATTTATTCCAAAGTCAAGTCTCATAGGAGCATTATCTCCTTATAATTCAACATAGTCCAGCTCCTAATCACTTATATGAGTGGTCAATTTATAGGAAGATGAAGGAGGTTTTGTCATGGATTAGCTTAGAAGAGAAGGTAGGGTAGGGAAGCCTCTCTCTCCATCTCATGAAGCTTATAGAGGGAATAGAAAGGTTGACATTGAATGGCCTTCAGTACTTAGAATCAGTTCCATGGAGGAAGGGATGAGAGGATAGGATGATCCTTAACTCATTCCTCATCCATTTTCGAGCTCATAGGAGTTGATAAGCAGGGAAACTTCTAGATGACTCCACAAGATAAGAATATTGCCAAACCCTATGTGAATTTCGCTCATTCTCACCCAATGCAAGTGAAAGGAAGCCAAAGTGATCTACAGAGCACCCTAGCAGTGGACTTAGCTGCTTTGCAATGCACCTTCATAAGGGCTTACCTACGTTGGTCCCTCTAGAGGCAATTTTTGGATGTCTTCAAGTCATGAAAATGTCTAGAAAGGAGGCATTCAAAGGGTTGACTTGTTTAGGGCATGAAACAACTAATTTTAGGGTTTGATGAGTGTTATATCACTAATCTGAATGTTTGGATTTGATTTTCCCAAATGAATTTGTAACACTAGGATTCCTTCTCTCCTTTTCGATCATAGAAAAATATGTTAAAGAATCTCAATTAATCTCATACTTTCTTTAGGTTCGATATACCCTATTGGTCGTAGTGGATGTTAATCATCATCACCAATATATTTGTTGTAATTCATTAATATATTTGAAATCAATTATTTATTTAATTTATAATTATATTAAGTTTCTTTTCCTTTAATTATTTGTTTTGCTTGCTTTTCTAATACATATAATTTTTTTTTTCTTAACTTGATATTGATTCTTGCATTATTATTAGTTACTTATATACATATTAATTACATTGTAATATGATCTTATTGATATTTGTATTTATATTAACTATCTTTTCTTCTAATTAATTATCTTATCTCTAATATATATACATATATATTCTGATTGTTTATTTGACCTAAATGATCCTTATATTTATTTTACATTTTTTACTTTTTTGGAGTTTCCCCTCAATATCTCTCACTTACTTATTTAACCAGTCTTGATTAGATTTCTCAATTAATGTCCTGATGATGAGCCAGACTTGCTGGCCGAAAACGTCGACCAAAAGCCATAATGTGATGGGTTTGGAAGTACAAAATCAAAGTGTAACAAATGTTAAGGTAGTTGAAAGTGTAACAAATGTTAAGACATTTGATAGTGGTTTATCCACCCCTTTGTCCGCTCAAATTGGCATCCTTGCCCCGCTACCCTGCTATAGTCAAGTCAAGTCAATACAATGTTTTTATACTACTGGTTTGGGGATATATACCTTCCAATAATACTCATTTTAGAAACCCTTATTGGTGTCCATATGCTTCAAACATGAACAAATTTTATGATAATATAATAATAACTAGAAAAAATCTACATATTTTATAAAAATGTATGATACTAGCAATTGCACCAAATTTTGCAAAGGAATGTCGTAAGGCATAAATTGGAGAATAATCCCACCGTATAAAACAACATTCAACAAATGGATCCCAGTGATACGTATGTGCTTTGTTTGCTTTGTAAAAGTGATCTTCCCATTGAACCACCATGCCCAAGTGTTGATTGTTCAATACCATCATCTTAACAGACAGGTTTTCTACCCTGATGGTGACCAATGCTTGCACATTCATCAAAAAACTTCCATCTCCATCTATATCAACAACAGTCACCCCTAGATTGGGGCTTTCTAGGCTAGCTGAGATATATATCTTAAGAGTTTTAGTTACCTTTGACATGTCCAATGCACTAAAGGCTAGCAACAAGTAATTCTAATTCTAACCATATTATAGTATTGATTTGGGATTCAATTATGTTCTTTCCATCTGAAACTATTTGGGTTATGTTTAAGAGGCATCCCTCTAATCTAGTCAATTTACTTGATTGCTATTCGATCACCTTTATTCGATCAAAAATAGTTTAGGTCAACTCATGAAATTGTTCTTCAAATGAACGATCATTGGTCTGTGGATTTTTCAACCTATACCTCATGCCATTCTGAATCAATTTCAAGAATACCAACTTTTCAGCATGGCAGAGGATGACAAGAAGGTAAATGCAACAATGATGTTGCAACAATGTTGCTCTACAAAACAATGACAGACACTGAAGCCGGTAAGGTGAAACGGGTCAAAAACGTAGAAGAGTAAAGAATTATGGTGAAAGAAGATCACCTAGATATTGATCATGCTAAAACTGTGATTTTTTCTCGGTAGAAAACCTTTTTTCCGGTTTCTGCTCTCTTCTACAAACCTCAAGTACCCTGTCAATGCCTACCAGTTGGCCCTCTAGCCCGGCGAGCCATATTTCGCAAGCTATCGGGCCATTAATTAACGACGGGTGTATATGCCCACCGTTCGATTTCGGCCTTAGCAAAATCGAACGGTGAGCATATACACCCGCCATTCATTAATGACTTGATAGCATGGGATTTATTGGTCCCCTCTAGCCCAGTCATGTCAAGTCAATACGTGCGGATTCTATCGCCCCTCCTCCTCACTAAAGTTAAGCCAAGTCAATACGTGGGGTTTCTCTCCCCCTCTGTCCACTCAACTCGACATCTATTTCAACGCCCTTCCTCCTCACTAAATCCAAGCCAAGTCAATCCGTGCGGTTTCTTTGCCGCTCTGTCCATTCAACTCGACATCTTCCTCACTGCCCGCCTCTCGTGTTCTCGTGTAGTCAAGTCAAGATGATGCTTTTATACCAAGGATACATACCTTCCAATAACACTACTTTTCAAAAACCTTATTGGTATCTATTGGCTTTAGACCTAACAAATTTTATGATGATATATTAATAACTAATAGAAATATACATTTTTATAAAAATTAATTAAAATTATTCTAACTAAAAGAAATATTTTAAACAATAAAATTTGAAAATGATATTATTTATTTTAATATATGATATAAAATGTTGATGAAGATATTGCTAATCATTAATGTTCATTGAAATTTATTTAGTTTATTAAATAATAATAGAGTAATGAATTATAATAGTTTTTCTTAATTATTACTAGAAAAGCATTTTAAAATTATTATAATTTTGTTGAAATAAAATATTAATATGGATTGATAGGTAATTTTTTTTTTAAATTGAGATTTAATTTAGATATATTTTTATCAAATTTTATAAAATCTTAATCGTAATGATTTTAATAGCTATTTAAATAATGAAAAAATAAAATGATTTATAATAATTTCTTTATATTATTAAATTTGTTTGACTGTGTATTCATTTTT
>APFE030917554.1:14614-47978 GCA_000404065.3 Pinus taeda | reverse complement strand
AGACAGGGAAACTTCTAGATGACTCCACAAGATAAGAATATTCCCAAACCCTATGTGAATTTCACTCATTCTCACCCAACGTAGGTGAAAGGAAGCCTAATTTCTTTGTAGACCACCCTAGTAGTGGACTTAGTTGCTCTGTAGTGCACCTTCATAAGGTCTTACCTATGTTGGTCCCTCTAGAGGCAATTTCTGGATGTCTTCAAGTCATGAAACTATCTAGGAAGGAGGCATTCAAAGGGTTGACTTGTTTAGGGCATGAAACAACTAATTTTAGGGTTTGATGAGTCCTAAATCACTGATCTAAATTTTGGGATTTGATGTGCCCAAATGGATCTATAACAGTTGCCCCCCTAAAGCATGAAGTCGAAAAAATGCCAATGTCGAATGAAATGCTTTACGATGTGATGAGGAGGTATCGAAGTGGAAGATGACCTGCATCAATTACAATACATATATCATGATATTTGATTTTACATGAATAGCTAAGGGAAGGCATACCCATGCTCAGCTTATAAAATTTCATTACATGTACATAAATAGTTGTCTATAGATATAAACCCATGATCGGAATGGCTATCAATGTAAAGCCATTGTACATATGATTTAGTACTCCTGATATTGTAGCCCTGATGGATGAAACTAAATCTAGGGTCTTCAAGCTTGTTCAACTGTTCACTCAAGTACGAGTCTAACCATGTGAATATGTGATCTGAAGTCGAACATGGGAATACAGCATCTGATTATCAGCCGATGATGTAAGCTGTTAACAGATGCGAGAGAAATCACCGATAATGATAATGATTCTCAAGGTACTGCAATACATTTTTCATGGTGTGAATGGATGATTGGATTTTGAACACCATACCAAGTCGTTTGGTCGAAGGCCATTGATGTATGCCTATCGCTGAAAGAGAGAAACCTATCATTGATGTATACAAGCCTCAAGGTACTAAATGCATGTTTCTATGTCAACTTCTTGGATATTGAGTTGATGTCGACAAGAAGCGACTCATCAAAGGAGGGCCTTGATGTATCCCACATCAATGACATGAAACGAGTGTAGTGATTTTAGAGATGGAATTTGACTGACGACACAAAGTTCAGGAATGGCGTTCATGAAAATGAAGGTTTATGGTACTGCAAGATGGATTTTGACTAGATGAATTCTCTTGAACATGTTGGCGACACTAAAGTTAATTGGTAGCATTGACCCAAACCAAAGCAATGGATGGTATGATAGACGAACAATTTGGTAACCATCAAGCTAATAACCTGACCCAGATAGTCACAGTGATGGAGTGAAGTGTCATGTTCAAGAACGACCTGCTACCATAAAGTGGTTTTCCCCTTTTTCCGTTTTCCCCAGTCATTGCTAACCAGTACCTCTTTATTTTTTATCAAGCTTGAGGATGATAACATATGCTTGTTTTATAATTTCACCCTTTAGGTGAATCCATCACTATTTGATGTTTTAATGAGTCTAGTGAAGGTGAAACTCGGTCTTATCTAGATGGACAAGTTTGTTTCTATTTAATATTTTTAACGAATTTAACGACAAAGATAACTTGATCATTTTCATGTTTAGAGAGTTTGAAAAGGGACACGAAGCAAACTCTACAAGTTCTTTTTTGTAAATTAATCTCTCAAGTTCGAAAAAAGTGTAAAATAATATAAGAGAGATATCATTTCCAATCATTTTACGAGATGGAAAGGACAAGCGTTCCACAATGTTTTCATGTTTAGAGAGTCTGAAAAGAGCTTAAAGAGGACTCCATTTTGAGAAATGAGTGGTGTCTAGGGCAGCAACTAGTCCCGGTGATGTTGGAACTTCTCAAAACATGTTGGTTTATGTGAAGAGGCTAGCTAATAAGACCACTCATTGCAACTGTTCCTCAGAAAGGGTAAAACAACCAAGTGAAAGCATATGATCGGCCAAAGGGATGGTGGCAATGGGATGAAAACAAACAAATCTCATCTAACAAAAGAGGCTGATAGAAGGGCAATCACAAGGGTTAAAAATGGAAATGGGTTTATTTTTACAGAAGCTTGAACCATAGGGAACTATGCTTGGATTCAATTTCATGTTTACACAAGCTTGAAATGAAAAAAACTATGCTTGGATTCAGTTTCATTTTTACACAAGCTTAAAATGAAAAAATATACTTGATATTGGTTTACCTGCCCCTAGAATGATGAAAGGGAGAGTTTCCTATAACCAAATGGAATTCGCTGCGGTGAAGCAGGACGGTTATCCAACACCTTTTTGGCTTCGTCCAGATAGAGACAAAGGTGAATGGGGTGATTCCCTTCACATAACCTAGAGGGAAGCTTAACTTTACCACTAGGTGCATGCCCCCCAAGCTTCATTACATTCACCTAAGTAGACTATTCGTGGCTATCAAGTGGATGGAATGAAGGTTCTTTTACAAGATCAAGTGAAAGAATCGACTGGGATTTTACAAGGTCTAATCAAAGACTCGACTTGGAACTTGGCTCCAGGGGACTTTGCTTCAAATTTTAATGAGCTTGACACATGACAAGGAACTCTACTCAAATTCCTTGTTTCATTTTTTAACGAGCTTGACACAAGACAAGGAACTATGCTCATACCCTTGTTTTAATTTTTTAAAGAGGTTGACACAAGACCAGGAACTATCCTCATGGACCCTTGTTTCATTTTTTAACGAGGTTTTCACAAGACCAACAACTATCCTCATGGCATTGGTTTAATGTTTTAATGAGGTTGACACAAGACAAGGAACTATCCTCATACCCTTTGTTCACAAGTCATAAGAGGTCATGAAGGAGAGATCTGGTTCTAATGCCCCCAGTACATGATGTATGACATCACTGAATTGATCGTCAGTTGATGTAGGCATGGAACTGGTTGCTGCATAATTAACCTCGTGGTGGGAATGATACCACTGGTACAAAAGGACCACTTAGGGAAGATGTTTACTAGAAGCCATATTTGGACCAGAAAATGAAAGCTGGTAGACAGTGACAATTCTGCCTTCATGCGAGAAGCACATTACTCGAAAGAGTGTGGAAACAATAACTCCCATGTCATAAACATAGTCGTGCCCTCGAAGTAAATTGTAATCTAAAGGGCCTGGGACTACCATCACGTTTAGATAAATGATTTTTCCTCCCAAATTAATAGGAAACTGAGAAAGGATCCCTAATGGTTGATTGGTTCCTCTATTAAAAGACAGCAAATTATGGGTAACTGGCACAAGTGGTGGCGAACCGAGCTCTTGCCAAATAGTTGAGGAAAGGATACTCACAGATGCACCCTCATATATAATAGTTCCCGATAAAATCATATTACAAACCTGTACTATGATCTGGAAAGGCACATAAGGAGGAAGACGAAATCCTGCTAGTCAATTCCAATCAAAGGAAGTGACTAGACTACTTGGAGGGGGTACCATAGAAATGGGAGAATTAACCCCTAGAGTTATGAGAGCGGGAGGATTTTCCTCCTGTCTTGATGGAACAGGAGGACTGCCCCCAAGCTCATTAGAATCTAAAGAAACAAAAAGAACCTGAGTGGTATCATATTCTTTCTCTTCGAGAAAGGTTCGATTTACTGAAGGTGAAATTGGGTCAATTGTTACCTCGACCTATTGATTTGGGCAGGTATAGACTCATAGGATTCACTTTCAGAGAGAGTGGGTTTGACCGACGGTTGATTTTAGTCAGTCAATCCATCAACTAGTGAAGGATTTAGAGAGAGTTTCCTTTAACCAAATGGAAGTTGCTGCGGTGAAGCGGAACGGTTATCCAACACATTTTTGGCTTCATCCAGATAGGGACAAAGGTGAATGGGGTGATTCCCTTCACATAACCTTCAAGGAAACTTAACTTTACCCTTCTTTCCATGAACTTTACTACCACTAGTTGATGGTGTGTCACCAACATGATCTCTAGAAGTTGATGACATACGATGATGTGAACGGGAAGACCATTCTTCTAATATCTGAGGAATACCAGAACAATTTCAAAGAAGATGGTCTCTCGCACAAAGTTTACATGGATATCGAACTTTGTGAGGCTTGATGGATGGTTTCTTATCAGATGTTGCATTCAAAGCAATGGTTGCTTGGTTGCCCCTCTGCTGAATTTTCTTCTTCTTCTTCTTCTTCTTCTGCCCTTTCTTCTTCTTCTTAGCCACCTAGTTACTAGTTCGAATACTTTCACCAGGCAAAGAGGAAGAAGGGGAGGAAGAATCAACTGAGGAAGAAGGAAAAGGGTAAACTTTAGGATCAACTGGAGGTTGATTTTGTCTAGTTGGAGGTGTACTCAATTGCGGATAAATCACGACATTTTGAACCAAGGAGGCTGAAAAAAACCATACTAGCAAGCCAATGGTAAATCTCAGAAGGGACAATGTAGCCATATATGTAGCACCAATATTTCTAAAATGAGGAAAAGGACTAGGATTCCCATCAAAAGGAATTCCTTGACCAGTGGACTTCGGATTTGTCACCATATGCTTCAACCTAAGATCAACTAAGGAGTAAGCATGGAGGATGTTATCCGCAGTCAATTAATCCTATTTTAATCAAAGTAACATAACAAAACAAAATAGGGATAATCTAGGCAAAAGGTTTTCCAAGCAACTGTCAACTACAGAATACCTCCCAGAAAACTGAGAAGTACGGGCAGGCAATCTCCCCGAATATTGTATTCGGTGTATCATAGTGTACAAGGCGGTTGACTCGGTTACCTAAGGATGGATAGCAACCTAGTGTTGTCCTTGCATATATACCCGAAAGTACGTGGAGGCCCAATTCGTGTAAGCGTTGTCTAATGCAAAATGCATAGTGAGCGCATTCCCATATACTTTACATACTATACCACCGCCTTATATACTCGAAGGTATGTGGATGAGCTACGATATACTCACGTACATGGAATGAGGTATCACACTCGGGATGTATTGCAGACAAGTTAGTGACAAATGCTTTGTTTTACAATGCCAGAACACGTCTCTAGCCTAGACCTCTAAATGCTTTTCATTAGACGACAATGCTCCAATAAGTAAATTCAAGTAAATTTTAAGTTGATCTTCTTTAGAATTTTCCTTTCAAGGTTCACCACATGATGTATATTTGCAATTCGTAAAATGCAACTAATATGCTAAGCATTCTTTCCATTCAATTTAACAATGAAAATCCTTAGCTAGTAGGGATAAAGCAATCAGATCTTTGAAAAAGAGCAAAGAGCACAATCTAAATGCAATTTCCTTACACTATTCTTATCAACACACACAAACATTTTCAATGCAATATGCATGTATTTCTTTTCGATTCCCTTCATGTGAATATGAATAAAAATGAAATATGCACATACAATCAATTAATCTTTCATATGAACAAAGACTTTTACGACAGTTCATATTCAAAGGAAGAGAAGACTTTACGACACTTTCTTTCAAATGAATGATTAATTAATTATATCCTAACTTTGACTATTAATCGATAATGACAAAGAAAACATGAATAAAAATTAATCAATCCAATCAAAGTTGGGCTAGACTAGGAGATAAACACTCATTTTCAGACACATGACATTCATTAATTAATAAACAAACAATCAAACAAAGAAAACTTAGTAAAAACTCTTTCCAAAGGTGGGAAACTGATCCTAAGAGGATCAGTGTTGCCCAAAGTGGGAGACAGTGCACTTCAGAGCATTGTTCCTAAGCCAAGGATGCTCTGCTGTGCATTGTGTCCCTCACAAGCCTCCGTTGGTGACAGTAAGCCATTTCAAGAGGAAATTTGACACCGTTTTAATTAATTTTTCAATGTAAACACCTGAATTACAATCTATGAATACAAATAGAGTCTAAAAGGATGTCTTATGAGGTGGATAAGCTACTAGGAAAGTGGATTCATCCCCAATGGAGTCGCCAATTTGTTTTGGAGAATTTAGCATCTAGGAATAAACACTAATTCACTAGGAAAGTAGTTGTGCCTAGAACAACAATTTAAAGTGTTTTAGACATTCCTTATAAGCAATAGATAAGAAAAGAGGATAGAAGGCCTACTTGTAGTTCCGCTTTCCTCTCGACTCCGTTGTATCGATTCTATCGCTCCTTCCCATACTTAAACCGCTTGAAAAGTACCCTGTCAACACAACAGAAGACAAAAACTGATCAAAGCATACGATCCATTGAATATAAATGAAAGGAATGAGAAGTAATTCATACATATAAGCATTATGAAAGAACACAAATATGGAAAATTTTTCAAACACTTTATTAGATAGAAGAAGGAATTACAACCATCAATGTCTGATTCAAAGTCATTCCTCCAGCTTGGATCCCATCCACATCGCATCAAAAGCAAGACAAGCTTGTGGCATTACATCATTTGTTTCAAAGTCAAGTTCCATAGCAACATTATCTCCTTACAATTCAACATAGTCCAGCGCCTGATCACTTATATGAGTGGTCAATTTATAGGAAGGTGAAGGAGGTTTTGTCATGGATCAGCTTAGAAGAGAAGGTAGGGTAGGGAAGCCTCTGTCTCCCTCTCATGAAGCTTATAAAGGGAATAGAAAGGTTGACATTGAATGGCCTTCCATACTTAGAATTAGTTCCATGGAGGAAGGGATGAGAGGATAGGATGATCCGTAACTCATTCCTCATCCGTTTTCGAGCTCATAGGAGTTGATAAGACAGGGAAACTTCTAGATGAATCCACAAGATAGGAATATTCCCAAACCCTATGTGAATTTCACTCATGCTCACCCAATGCAGGTGAAAGGAAGCCAAACTGCTCTGCAGAGCACCCTGGCGGTGGACTTAGCTACTCTGCAATGCACCTTCATAAGGGCTTACCTACGTTGGTCCCTCTAGAGGCAATTTTTGGATGTCTTCAAGTCATGAAAATGTCTAGGAAGGAGGCATTCAAAGGGTTCACTTGTTTAGGGCATGAAACAACTGATTTTAGGGTTTGATGAGTCCTATATCACTGATCTGAATGTTTGGATTTGATTTTCCCAAATGAATTTGTAACACTAGGACCGCTTCTCTCCCTTCTTTTTGATCATAGAAAAATATGTTAAATAATCTCAATTAATCTCATACTTTCTTTAGGTTCGATATACCCTATTGGTCATAGTGGATGTTAATCATCATCAGCAATATATTTGGGGTAAGTCATTAATATATTTGAAATCAATTATTTATTTAATTTCTAATTATATTAAGTTTCTTTTCCTTTAATTATTTGTTTTGCTTGCTTTTCTAATACATATAATTTTTTATTTTCTTAACCTTATATTGATTCTTGCGTTATTATTAGTTACTTGTATACATATTAATTACATTGTAATATGATTTTATTAATATTTATATTTATATTAACTATCTTTTCTTCTAATTAATTATCTTATCTCTAATATATATACACATATATTCTGATTCTTTATTTGACCTAAATGATCCTTATATTTATTTTCCATTTTTTACTTTTTTGGAGTTTCCCCTCAATAACTCTCACTTATTTATTCAACCAATCTTGATCGGATTTCTCAATTAATGTCCTGATGATGAGCCACACTTGTTGGCCGAAAACGTCGACCAAAAGCCATAATGTGATGGGTTTGGAAGTACAAAATCAAAGTGTAACAAATGTTAAGGTAGTTGAAAGTGTAACAAATGTTAAGACATTTGATAGTGGTTTATCTACCCCTTTGTCCGCTCAAATTGGCATGCTTGCCCCACTACCCTACTCTAGTCAAGTCAAGTCAAGTCAATACAATGTTTTTATACTACCGGTTTTGGGATATATACCTTCCAATAATACTCATTTGAAAAAACCTTATTGGTGTCCATATGCTTCAAGCATGAACAAATTTTATGATAATATAATAATAACTAGAAAAAATGTACATATTTTATAAAAATGTATGATACTAGCAATTGCACCAAATGTTGCAAAGGAATGTCATAAGGCAGAAATTGGAGAATAATCCCACCATATAAAACAACATTCAATAAATGGATCCCAGTGATACGTATGTGCTTTGTTTGCTTTGTAAAAGTGATGTTCCCATTGAACCACCATGCCCAAGTGTTGATTGTTCACTCATCATCTTAACAGGCAGGTTTTCTACCCTGACGGTGACCAATTCTTGCACATTCATCAAAAAACTTCCATCTCCATCTATATCAACAAAATTCGCCCCTAGATTGGGGCTTTCTAGGCTAGCTCAGATATATATCTTAAGAGTTTTAGCTACCTTTGACATGTCCAGTGCACTAAAAGCTAGCAATAAGTAATTCTGATTCTAACCATATTATACTATTGATTTGGGATTCAATTATGTTCTTTCCATTTGAAACTATTTGGGTTATGTTTAAGAGGCATCTCTATAATCTACCCAATTTACTTGATTCCTATTTGATCACCTTTATCTGATCCAAAATAGTTTAGCTCAACTCATGAAATTGTTCCTCAAATGAACGATCATTGGTCTATAGATTTTTCAACCTATACCTCATGCCAATCTGAATCAATTTCAAGTATACCAAATTTTCAGCATGGCGGAGGATGACAATAAGGTAAATGCAACAACGATGTTGCAACAATGTTTCTCTACAAAACAATGATGGACACTGAAGCCGGCAAGGTGAGACGGGTAAAAAACACAGAAGAGTAAAGAATTATGGTGAAATAAGATCACCTAGAGATTTTTTAAGTTGCTTGAGAGGTTTCAAATACAAAATATGTTTTACAACATTGGCATTTCTCTGATGGCGCCATTGATTCACTATTTTTGCTGCATTTTAAAACGACAAACCTCAATTGTACAAACTTAAGACAATTCACTTTAATTGCCAATCCTCCTAGAAAACCACTGCATTTGGGGGATTCCACAAGTTCACTTGTTTTAAAGTCTGTCAAAACAACTGATTCTCAGTTAGATGAAAACCGAGCTGTGTGGAATTTATTTCATTCATACTACCGAATTTCATACAATAGTCATAGTACCCAATTCCATACAATACTTATACTACCACTTTGTTTAATTCTCTAACAAGCTCTTAATAGCACCCAGGTAGCACAAAAACTACAACAGTCAGTTCTGTTTCATTTTCAAATAAAAGTGAGAAACAATGATTATATGTTCATTATTCTTCTGATCTCATATTTCATACAAAAGTTTATGAAAGTGAAATCTAGAATAAGGCAGATTGGGTTACAGTGAATACATTTAAGGAGCTTGAAAGATCAAACAATCAGAAGGGGCCTATGTCAAAAATACTACATGACTATACTTATATTTTAAAATATTAGATTAATTTTGTCTCTTAACTTTTATAGTTACTAAAATTATCTAAAGCAAGCAAATGTGGTTAAACCATCACAAGGAGCCTATGTCGAAAATACTGCATGCCTATGTATATCTTTTAAGTATCCATAGGGACAGCTCAGAACTGTGAGGACATTAGTCTCTCTCAATACAGCTGCTTTTCATTATGAAGAAACTTCTTCCTGCCTTCTTTGCCCCTCTGCGCCAATCTATTTGAATAATTGGCCCCTGTGCTTCGCTGAAGTCCAAGTCAATACGCTAGAGACTAAATCCATATCTCTTTCTTTCATTTTCCGTGTTTAATTTCTTAGCGTGTATTGGCCGATGTAATCTGTCTCTCTCCAATCTCGTGATTTTCTTGCTAAGCCTCACAAACATCCCTGGTTTTCACGTCACGGACTTGAAAATAATAATAAACAAACTTTACAAGATGAAAATCAATTGTTAAGTTTATTTTATAATATTTTATAACTAGCATTTGCACCAAATGTTGCAAAGGAAACGCCGTAAGGCATAAATTTTGAGGAACAATCATGACATGGGAATGGGCAAATCTAAATGAAATGTAGAGATGTAGCAGAAATGAAATTTATTTAGGGTGCCACACACTATTTTTTTATTAATTATTGAATTAATATTGCATATAAATCGTTGTTCATGACTATGAAGCTACCAAGTTGCTCAATGGGAAAGCTATAGCCAAAGGAGAGGAGAGGTAGGAGGAACACTATAAATTGTACATGTGAGTTAATTTGAATTTACTTTAAAATCATAGTAATTCAGTTTCAATTTGAATTTATTATGCCTCACACTATTTTTTTATTAATTATTGAATTAATATTGCATATAAATCGTTGTTCATGACTATGAAGCTACCAAGTTGCTCAATGGGAAAGCTATAGCCAAAGGAGAGGAGAGGTAGGAGGAACACTATAAATTGTACATGTGAGTTAATTTGAATTTACTTTAAAATCAGAGTAATTTAGTTTCAATTTGAATTTATTTATTTCTAAAGTCACATTTATTCATAAAAATTAATTAATGGTTGTGTAAGACTGAAAGTATGCTTTAAAATCATAGTAAAAAATTTAATAAGATAAAGATGATTATTAGAACTAAATCATAATTTTAATTTGTTTTATTATTCAATTAATAAAAATAATTAGTCTCTCTCCAGTAAGATGAAGATGATTATTAGAACTAGATCATAATTTTAATTTGTTTTTTTATCTAATTAATAAAAATAGTTAGTCTCTCTTGTCCCATACCCATGGTTGGGATTATACAACGAATCTTCTGCATCTCATAACTTATCCCGAAAAAAATTCTACTCATAATTTGAATTTATTTATTTCTAAAGTCAAATTTATTCATAAAAATTTAATGGTTGCTTAACACTGAAAGTATGATTTAAAATCATAATAAATGAGTTTTAATGTGAATTTGTTTATTTCTAAGTCAAATATATTCATAAAAAATTAATAGTTGTAACACTGAAAGTATGTTTTAAAATCATTGTAAATAATCTAGTAAGATAAAGGTGATTTAATTTACTTTTTATTAATATTTAGTTAATTAAAATAATTAGTCTCTTATGTGGAATTCTATTTTTCTCCTCCTTATTCAGGTAAGAGAATTTATATTGCACATAATTCCGGGTCTTGCTAATTAAGACATAAGATAGGTATTATCAGTGGAGTTTATTCAGCTAAGGAGTCCAGGGATATTTGTCAAGGTTGACTGTTATTTTTCATCTTGGTAGCCTGAACTCTTTATTTTGACAAGCTTTGTCAGCTTTGGAATAAGAAGAAATATCATACTTGGAAATGCTAATAAGTTAATCATACAGAGGCATAATAATTGAAATCGATTCCTGATTCCGTGAGCTGAAATGTTTTGAAGCAGATTGTCCATTGGAACTCCCATCTCCATCTTTTTCTATTGAATATCTCCAACTCTTGTTTCTCAATAAGTTTGAGCATTATATTTACCTTAGAGCTCACTGTTTTAATATCACAAGTGTCTACTTAGAGTGTACATTACCCCTCAGAAAATAGAAAGGAAACAATGTACAATTTTGTGTTGGCATGCCTCAGTAGCAAACTTAGAAGCGCCATTACTTGGTCATAACCTATTCATTGGTCTAGCTGAAAGAACTTAGACATGCCATTAGCATTAGCAAGTGCTTTATCGTGGAACACTTAAGGAACTTTTTTTTTTAAAGTTCACCGTCCTAGCGGGCAAGCCATATTTGGCCTATCATAATCCCCTTCAGAAGATTCACTCCCTGCACCTCGTGTTTCAACTTCTTAAAATAACTTAGGTGTTGCATTAATTTGTGTGGTGTAAACACCCTATTGGATCTTCCCGCCTTTAAAAGGGGGAAAAGTATTATAAAACTATTGAACTCATATGGATTTAGAAGATCTTTCTATAGAAATACTTGTGAAATCCAAGCAAGGCAGAGGTTTTGGAAATACCATGCCCAGGTCTTGGAATCAAGTTGTTCTGCAATTGTTTTGCAACATGAGCTTTTAGGAAGATGAATACAAAGACAAAATGGAGGGTTCATTAGACCGGTGGGACGAAGGTGATCTATTAACTCCGTGACACTGTTATGCTCCTGGGTAAACTTATTTGTAAAATGGCCGAAAAAAATACGAAATACCGACATAGAATGAAGTAGAATTAATTGAACATTAACTATGTGATGTACCAAACACAACTTATGAAAATATTATGAAATACTAAAATAGAATGGAGTAGAATTACTTCCCATCTTCTGCATGTTCCAACATCCTTTATCTTTAAGGAAAGTGACTCTATTATACACCTGTCACAAGTTACCTGTAAAATGGTGGAAAGTACAGTACCAAAGTAGATTTAGTAAAATTACTGGACTATCTTCTACATGGTCTAACTTTCATAATATGTTAATTTGAAATACGTAAGTAAAATCCTGACAAGGAATATTGATCCCCTTATGAAGGCCCCTGTGTTCATTCCAATTATGAACATTGTCCTTAAGAATAGGCTTTAAATCTCGAGTCTATGAATGTACTTTACAATTTCTAAATGCAAACCCATCTACTAACTTCTCTGAAATTCCTAAAGTAGTCTAGACTCATCTAAATCCCAATTTGATATATCAGACTTTATATCAAACCCAGGATGAATTTGAATTAGCACTAATATTTAATGCCCTGAGTTTATTTGCCTCTAGTGCCCTGGATAGGTTTAATAAGTTTGTTGACTTATTTCTCATACTAGGTTTCTGAAGTCATCTTGACTAGTCCTCAATTGTCAGGTTTCTAAAGTCATCTTGAAGAGGCCTCAATTGTCAAGTTCGCTATTAGATGATTCCAAGGAGTTTTTACCCTGCTTAAAATAAAGGAAGTTAGATGGTCAAATAATTTCACGATATGAAGAAGGCTAAGCATTCAATATTTTGGAGTAATTGGGTTTGCTTTCATTGGAACCATCTTCAAATCTATCAATCCAAAATGATAATTGCAATTCAAAATATTCATGAAACTTGCCAGATTTTAGGGGAAAAAATGCCAATTTTCCTTCACTATATTTGAGTGACTAAAAAACAGCCAATTCAAAGCAGCTCTGGAGTGGGGTGGATATTGTGCACTGCTAATGCGAAAAAGAGAGCTACCATCTTCCTCTGCTTCCACCACAAATCTTTCTAATACTGCAAAGGCGTCCTCTTGTTCGACTACGAGGGGATCTTCGATGAAAAATCCCTCTGTTCTTGGAGAAATAGGCTGCATGGAGGTAGATGTAGAGGCATTGGCTGAAGGTTGAACACTTTCCCTGAGCGTGGTGTGGACAGCCCAAGAAGAACATCATGAGTAAGCCCCAATTAAATCATGGAAATCGACTTGAGATGGTTGTTAATATTTGAATTCATATTGGCGACCTCAATGATTGTTTGATAACGAGAAAAAATGTTAAAGATGAATACTATGCACTGTTGCGCCATTTGAGATGTTTGTAAGAGAAGCGCATCCAATATTTTTAGCCATACATTAACCACTGAAACATTATTGTGACTGTGAGAAGTGGAAATACCCCTCTTTTTGTTTATCTGCAGGTGATATTGCTGGATGTGGGTGATGATAGGCTCAATCTCTCTTACAACATCTTGGAGATTTGACAACTCTTTCCTGCAGTGAATCGCAATGTCGATGCCAACACCTATAAATCCAGGGATGAAACCAATATCAACCATTATAGGATTTCGTTAAAAACATGCTAATCCCTTTTAGGATGGGATAGCCATATAAGCAAAGCCTTAGGCAATATTATGTAACAATAGGAACATAACCAGAAATAATGAATAACAAATAGCTGCCAGTTGTCCTCCTCTAACAAATCCCCCATTCTTATTATAGATGTCTCTGCAACTCCAATTTCTGATATGAATCTGTGATTTCTTGAACTTACAACAAGTTTGGAGTTGGAGCGGTGGGTTAGTAGCAGCAAACACAATTCCTCCATCAATTGGGAACCATCTCTCCAAATGTCATCCAAAAATAAAGCAAACCTCTGAGTCTGCAATCTTTGACTCAACCACATCTTTGCAAATTCGTCACCCTCATTTCTGTCTAATTCTATCTTTGTAAGCGTGGCTATTTGGATACACAGTTCATTTCTAAGATTTGTAAAAGATGGATTATTGGAAATAATGAGCCAAAGCAATAAGTCATCTCTGAAGATATTTCTCACCTTTGGACTGTTGAAGACTATCTTGAGGAGGAGCGTTTTTCCTGCTCCACCCTTGCCAACCACCCAAATGCGAAAAAAAGAGCTACCCTCATCCTCTGCTTCCACGACAAATATCTCTAATACTGCAAAGGTGTCCTCTTCTCCGGCTATGAGGGGCTCTTCAATGAAAAATTCCCTTGTGGTTGGAGAAATGGGCTACATGGAGGTAGATGTAGAGGAATTGGCTTAAGGTTGAACACTTTCCCTGAGTGTGGACAGACCAAGAAGAACCTTATGAGTAAGCCCCAACTGAATCCCCAATTGAATCATGGGAATCGACTTGAGATGGTTGTCAATATCTGACTTCATATTGGTGACCTCAATGGTCGTTTGATAACGAGAAAAAATGTTAGAGCTAGATATTGTGCGCTGCTAATGTGAAAAAGAGAGCTACCCTCTTCCTCTGCTTCCACCACAAATCTCTCTAATATTGCAAAGGCGTCCTCTTGTCCATCTATGAGGGGCTCTTCAATGAGAAAGCCCTCTGTGCTTAGAGAACTGGGCTGCATGCAGGTAGATGCAGAGGAACTCGCTGAAGGTTGAAGACCAGCCTCATAGCCAAAAAGAATTCAAACAGCAGAGAATATGATGGACATTACACATATAAAAATCTCCCTCAAATCCTGTCATTACCAACAAAAAAAAAGGGAATAATTACTTCAATGGCTGTCAAAATTACAACAATCTCTGCCATTAAAAAAACTAGTTAAACTCCATGAAAAGCATCATCAAATACCAAGATTGCAGATTAACTCAAATATAATGAAAGGGTTGTTGAACCTTTGAAGAATTTTACAGCATGCTAGAACAAAATGAATATAATGAAAAACACCCAAATTGCCCCTCGAGTACATGTTAAGCATTGCAGAAGTGGCAAAGAAGTGGCAAAGCATCGCGCATAAGGAACAATATTGCAAGATGAAGGATTCGACTTTCCTTACCCTGCATCCTCAAACTAAAGTTGAAAGCGCAGACGAAATCACAACACTCCTCGTTGTTTTTCTTGGTCACCAAGACCAGAGAACCATGAAAAGAATGTAGTAAAAACAACTAATGCTAATTTAATCAATCTTCCTTTTGGTTACTATTTAGTGTCACAGTATATATATCATATCTATGTGTTTGCTATTCACTTAAAATTCTGAGAAGAAGATTGTGAATCATAGCATAACAGACACTTCCAAGTGTTGTCAATGGCCATTACAGATGGTTACACAATCCAGGTCTGTAATTTGTCTACCAAAGCAACAATTAAGGATGTTAAGCAGTTTTTCTCATACTATGGCACAGTAAAGAAAAAAATTAGAGAGGTGGTTGTTGGATTTCTTGACTGAGTTTTATGTGAAAGTGTTGATTTCCAATTTCTGCAATATCTATTGAGCATAATAGTTGTCAACTTGTGTATCCATCAACCAGTACTTGATGACTATTTTCAATAGGTAGGAACCTCAATTAAAAGCTCTAGGTCAAGCACTAACGTAAGTGATCAGCAATTAAGGTCGCTCAGTATCATTCATTCATTCTACTATGAGGGAATTTGAAGACAAGATCTTCCTTTCAATTAATCATGTAGTTCTAGATGAAGAAGGATAGGCAACATAAATATGAAGGTATAGGGCACAGTTATTGACAATAACTTTAGAATCTAGATGCAAGCATGGAGCGTACATGGGTATTAACACAGTAACCATCATGAGAAATATACTACAAACTAACAATTAAACAAGATGGAGTAAATGAAACCAAATCACAGTTAGACTGTCTCAACGTCTAATGCTCTGGGTCAGCTTATTAAGTATATAATCTTCCAGTGATGCTTTTGAAACATACTGAAAATTAGATTACAGAATTCAGTTGTTTTTATTGCCTGTTTGGTTTTCTTGTTAAAGCATTAAATATTAGAATATTTTATCAGGAATATAACAAATACTTCCACTTTCATGTGGTCAACTATATAGATCTTCGTGTGGTTCATTCTTAAAACTTCCTTACAATGGCTGGTAAAATCCCAGATTATGTTTACTCTACAAAATGCTTATGGAATTAGGTGTGGCTCTCTGACAGTTGTATCCCTGTGTTGGGAACTCATTTACATGTATGTTAAATGCAAAAGTAAAGAGGATGCACGCAAAGTGCTTTATGAAAGCTCTAACAAGAGTGCCACTCTGTGAAAATCAATGATCATAAGATAAAAGTAAATGGACATGCTAGCAAGCCCTTCAATTTTTCCATCAAATGCAACAGCATGGCACCCAACCAAACTTGCCAATGATTCTCAATATTTTTCCCATGTGTGCAGACTTAGCAATTCTGCAAGAAGGCGATAAATTCCATACATACATAATCAAGAGTAGGTTTTATTCCAATGTATTTGTATGTTTTTCCCTTATGGACATATATACCATCTATGGAAATATTAAACTTACAAGGAAAGCTTTTTATCACATATATAATAAGGGTGTTCTGGCTTGGACTGCAATAATTGCAGTGCATGGTATAAATGGGAATGGTAACGAAGCTTGTGAGTTTTCTCCCTAAATGTAATCCCGATAGTTGAACCGTCTTCTATGAATACGATGCCTCAAACAATTTTTATCAGGAATATAACAAATGTTTCCACTTTCATGTGGTCAACAATATATATCTTAGTGTGGTTCATTCTTAAAACTTCCTTACAGTGGCTAGTAAAATCCCAGATTATGTTTACTCTACAAAATGCTTATGGAATTAGGTGTGGCTCTTTGACAGTTGTATCTCTGTGTTGGGCACTCATTTACATGTATGTTAAATGAAAAAGTAAAGAGGATGCACGCAAAGTGCTTTATGAAAGCTCTAACAAGAGTGCCACTCTGTGAAAATCAATGATCATAAGATACAAAGTAAATGGACATGCTAGCAAGCCCTTCGCTTTTTCCATCAAATGCAACAGCATGGCATCCAACCAAACTTGCCAATGATTCTCAATATTTTTCCCATGTGTTCAGACTTAGCAATTCTGCAAGAAGGCGATAAATTCCATACATACATAATCAAGAGTAGGTTTTATTCCAATGTATTTGTATATTTTTTCCTTATGGACATATATACCATCTATGGAAATATTAAACTTACAAGGAAAGCTTTTTATCACATATATAATAAGGGCGTTGTGGCTTGGACTGCAATAATTGCAGTGCATGGTATAAATGGGAACGGTAAGGAAGCTTGTGAGTTTTCTCCCTAAATGGAATCCCAATAGTTGAACCGTCTTCTATGAATCCAATGGCTCAAACAATTTTAATCGTCTAACAACAAAATCAAGCACTCACAAATGGACACGTAACTTCAAAGGAAAGTTGATTTGAGAGGGAAACGCCTTACAGCATAAAAATGGAATCCTGAATGCTATGGAGACCATTAGAGTCTATAACAGCATTAGCAATTTCATTCTATTATGTGCAATAACTAATAGTTCATAATTTTGTTCGGTTTAGGCTCTACAATATCTTTTTCTGATTTGAAATTTTTGTTTCGGTTCTGGGAAAAAAACTATTTTAAACAAACAATAAATGTAATCTAATTCTTAATCTCTGTATAAACTGAGAAAACTATTAAAATAATTATAAACAAAAAAATAAATGTCATATAATCTACCAATTCAGGACCAGATTCTCATGGCTTGTCTATTAAAAATTAATTATTTTCGAAATGAAAGAGAAACGTAGATGTATAGCCTATGCGTGTTGAAAGTGTAATTCCAAATGCGCATCGGGTGAGCAGTGCAGCAACGAAGAGCGACTTCAGTGAGGAACACTTCAGCGAAGAGCGACTTCAGCGATGAACACTTCAGCGATTTGCGACCTCAGCGATAAGCGATCGCCGATATCGCATCGGCGAAATGGAAGCGGGGAACTATAAAGTTGCTTTTGTTATTTGCGATGAGCGATCACCGATATTGCATCGGCGTATCGCTATCGGAATTTTAAGTGGAGCATAACTTTTTACAAATGAGCAATCGCCGATGGGCCGGACCTGACGATGGTATTAATTTCTTTTTGATAGATTATCGGGTCCACAGTATTTTTGCAATCGGGGAAACCAAGGGTGCACAACTTTTGCATATATGTGTGCCATGCGATGAACCCCGAACCCGACGGGTTCCCAAAGCCAAATTTGAATACTGATTGAAGTACAGGCCTGCTGCAAATAAATTTGATGTGAAGTAAAAGTTTCTTTACCGCCGTTTATGTCAGTAAATCAGTAAATGCAAATTTAATGTGGGTTGGTAAGTTTTGGTGAACTTTTTAATTTTATTATTTTTTTTTTAATTTCAGCAGGAGTATGGGCACAAGTAAATGCTAGTAAAACCATTTAATTTTTATCATCTTCTTTTACGGCAGCATGGCATGTGAAAACGTATGTAAGTTTTCTAGTTGTCATATATAAACATAATGTTTCATTTTTTTTTGTAAGAGAGCAATTGAGAAGGAAGGCATAGCAGTGTGTATGGGATGCTCTGTATATGCAAGAAGATTCACGCAGCAGCGTGAGAAAAATATATATGTAATTTTCAGACAGCAGTCAATTATTGCAATTGGTGAATCCCTCTGTGAGAGAGGAAGAACATAATCTGTAACAACAATCTTTTTATGAATAGAAATCCTTGGTGTATAAAAACTCTGCTCGTTGCTCGAAACTTTTTTTTGTTTCCGCTGTGTTAAAATTCCTGTGGAGAAACAGAGCATTGTCTCTGTGTGCAATTTTTTTTTTTATTATTGTTTTTGGGATTTTACCAGAAAAATCCTCAACAGTGGTATCAGAGCATGTTCAGGCTCTTTGAAGATGTGCACAAGTTAATTTTTTGTGTTAGTGTTGAAGAAACTGTCAGTTATTTTAAATACAGAGTCAAGTATTTGAATCATAATTTAGAGTGCTAGAATGGCCAGCACCAGCACCAGTATGGGTATGTTTAACCCTCAATTCCCACAGTTCAATGGGAAAAACTATGACTATTGGGCAATAACCATGAGAGCCCTGTTTGTCTGTCAAGATTTATGGGAATTAGTTCAAGATGGTTTTGAAGAGCCATCAGATGAAAATGAGTTTAATAGATTAACTCAGGGAGAGAAAGATCTATTAAAGAGCAATAGGAAGAAGGATTCAAAAGCCCTTGTATTTTTGTATCAAGCAGTGGACCAGAGTGTGTTTCCAAGGATAGCAGTAGCTAAGAAATCCAAAGAAGCATGGAAAACTCTCAAAACAGCCTATCAAGGCATGGAGAAAGTGAAGAAAGCAAAACTACAGTTGCTGAAGAGAGATTTTGAAAACCTGTGCATGAAGGAGTCAGACAATATTGATTCATTCTTCACTCATGTGATTGGTTTGGTCACACAAATGAGGACACATGGAGAAGTTCTTGAAGAAAGGAGGATTATGGAGAAACTGTTGAGGGTCCTACCCTCAAAGTTTGATGTGATTGTCACCACCATAGAAGAGACAAAGGATCTCTCAAACTTTTCAGTTGATGAACTCCATGCATCACTGATAACACATGAGCAGAGGTTGAGTAGAAATGGAAAACTCATCTCTAGAGCAAGCCTTCAAGACCCAGATGTCTTTTGGAAGAGGAAGAGGTCAAGGCAGAGGAAACAAAAGAGGAAGAGGCAGAAGCCAGAACAGAGGTGGAAGGAACAGTCCAGCAAATTCTCAAGGAAGAGGCAGAAATTCAGATCAGAGTCAAGGCCAAGGTAGCACCCAAAAAAGAGGACAACATCATGCTCAAGGACAGAGGTATGAAAAATCCAATGTCTAATGTTATTATTGTAAAAAATATGGGCATTATACCAATGAGTGTAGGAAGAAGCAACATGATATGAGTAATAGTTCTAGTGAAAATATCACTAAAGAAAATATCAGCCAAAATAATTTTTTATTAGCTTGTAACATGGCTGAAACAAATAATGAAGATATATGGTTTTTAGATTCCGGTTGTAGTAACCATATGACAGGAAACATAGCCCTGTTTTCTGCTTTAGATCAAAATGTGAAATCGGAAGTCACACTTGGGACTGATAGCAAAATTTCTGTTATGGGAAAACGAGAGGTAAAAATATTTACAAAGAAGGGTGAAAAGAAAACCATAGCAGATGTCTACTATGTCCCTGGAATGAGATGTAACCTCTTGAGTATTCGACAACTTGTCCATAAGGGGTACAATGTTTTCTTTAAGAATGATGTATGCACCATCATGGATATAGCACCCAACAAAAGATGCATTGCTGAAGTAAAAATGACGAGGAACAAGATGTTCCCTCTCAGAATAAGGGAAGATTTGAAAAACAAAGAAGTAATTGCAGCAGTTACCCAAGAGGCTTTCCAAAGTGTGCCAAAGGACGAAAATTGGTTGTGGCACTTGAGATTTGGACATCTCAACTTTGGAGGTCTTAATTTGTTGAGTAGAAAAGGAATGGTAAGAGGTTTACCATTGATAGAGAAACCGGACAACCTTTGTGAAGGTTGTATCTTGGGAAAACAACACAGAGAAAGTTTTCCATCAGGGAAAAGCATAAGGGAAAAAGCACCCTTAGAAATTGTCCACTCAGATGTATGTGGACCGATGCAAACCCCATCACTAGCAGGCAGCCAATATTTTCTAACTTTCCTTGATGATTTTACAAGAAAAACTTGGGTTTATTTTCTTAAAAACAAAAGTAAAGTGTTTGAAAAATTCCAAAATTTCAAGGCACTTGTGGAAAACCAAAGTGGGCTGCACATTAAAGTTTTGAGAACTGACAGAGGAGGTGAGTATATCTCCAAAGAATTCCTACGATTTTGTAGAGAAAATGGAATTCATAAACAATTCACAGCAAGGTACACTCCACAGCAAAATGGAGTTGCTGAAAGGAAGAATAGGACCATCATGGATATGGCGAGGAGCATGTTGAAGGCAAAGCATTTTCCAAATGATTATTGGGCTGAAGCTGTGAATTGTGCAGCGTATATTCTGAACAGGTGTCCTACAAAAGCAGTGATGAATAAAGTGCCGAAAGAAGCATGGAGTGGGAGAAAGCAAGGAGTCACCCACATGAAAGTTTTTGGATGTGTGGCTTATGCACACATTCCAGATCAGCTAAGGAGGAAGTTGGACAGGAAAAGGGAGAAATTTCTTTTTATTGGATACAGTGAGGAATCCAAAGCATACAGGTTGGATATCCCATCCACCAAGAAGTTTTTTGTGAGCAGAGATGTTTAGTTTATTGAGGAGGAAGCTTGGGATGGAAGCATAGAGAAAACAGTGAATGTTAAAAACTGTTTGTCTCATGATGAAGATGATGAGGAGATGGCTGAAATACATCCCCAAACAGCAGCGCCAACACAAGGACAGCAAGGAACACCCTTGAGGAGAAATGAAAGTGCTTCTCCAAGCACACCACAAAGTGGAAGTTCAAGCGCATCTTCAAGAACTTGCACACCGAATGAGAGAGGTAAGAGATTTAGAAATTTAAGTGACATTTATGATGAAGGAATGAATTCCTTATTTGCTTTGTATTGTCATGTTGATGATCCTATTCATTTCGAAGATGCAATCAAAGATATGAAATGGATAGAAGCTATGGATGATGAAATGAATGCCATAGAGAGAAATAAAACATGGGATTTGGTTGAGCTACCTAAAGGTAAAGAAGTCATTGGAGTCAAATGGGTTTATAAGACCAAGTGCAATTCTGAAGGCAAGATAGAAAGACAGAAGGCAAGGCTGGTTGTCAAGGGATACAAGCAGCAGTATGGGAGAGATTATGAGGAAACTTTCGCACCGGTTGCAAGAATGGGAACTGTGAGAGCAGTGTTGTCCATAGCAGCACAAAACAAGAGGAAAGTTTACCAAATGGACGTAAAGTCAGCGTTCCTAAATGGAGTGTTAAATGAGGAAGTCTATATTGAACAACCTCTAGGCTATG
This sequence comes from Pinus taeda, assembly GCA_000404065.3. Taxonomy (NCBI): domain Eukaryota; kingdom Viridiplantae; phylum Streptophyta; class Pinopsida; order Pinales; family Pinaceae; genus Pinus; species Pinus taeda. The sequence goes on along the minus strand of APFE030917554.1, from coordinate 25,932 downwards.
AGAAGAAAGGCCAAGAACACAAAGTATGCAGATTGAAGAAAGCTCTTTATGGGCTGAAGCAAGACCCAAGAGCATGGTAGAGTAGGATAGATTTCTATCTACTGGAAAATGAGTTTGACAAATGTGAGGGAGAACCCACCGTCTACATCAAAGAAAAGGATGGTAAGATTTTAATTGTTGTGTTATATGTTAATGATGTGATTTTTACAGGTAATGATGACTACCTCATTAAAAATTTTAAATCAGTCATGAAAGAAGAGTTTGAAATGACTGACATGGGTTTTTTGAGATACTTCTTAGGAATAGAAGTAGATCAAAATGAAAAAGGAATTTTTATCTCTCAAACGAGATATGTAAATGAAGTAATGGGCAGATTTAATATGCAAGAGTGCAAGGAAGCGATCACTCCCACAGTAATGGGATTAAAACTCAACAAAGAGGACATCAACAAGGACTTTGATCCTAGCTTGTACAAGAGTATGGTCGACAGTCTTATGTATTTAACATCGACTAGGCCTGACATAATGTTTGTTGTTAGTTTGATTTCTAGATTCATGGAGAAGCCAAAGGAAGCACATTGGCAAGCAACAAAAAGAATTATGAGGTATGTTAAAGGTACTAAAAGTTTTGGCATCTTATATAATGTCTCAGAACATTCAGACTTAGTTAGATACACTGATATCCATTGGGCTGGAAGTGTAGATGACCGGAAAAGCACTTCCGGTTATGTTTTTCACATGGGTTCAGGAGCCATTTCATGGGCTTCTAAGAAGCAGTCCATTGTAGCATTGTCTACAACAGAGGCTGAATATGTGGCAGCTACAGCAGCAGCATGCCAAGCAGTGTGGATGAGAAGAATGTTGAGGAGCTTAGGCCAAGAGAAAGCAAAAGCAACAGTGATTTTTTGTGACAATAGCTCAGCTATTGCATTATCAAAGAATACAGTGTTTCATAAGAGAACGAAACACATCGACACAAGGTTTCATTATATCAGAGAATTGGTAAGCAATGGAGAAATCAATTTACAACATTGCAGGACTCAGGAACAGGTAGCAGACATTTTGACAAAGCCACTGGATCAGAAAAGCTTTGAATTTTTGAGGAAGTGTTTGGGTATGATTGAATGCCCAACAGTTGAAATTAAAGGGGAGTGTTGAAAGTGTAATTCCAACTACGCATCGGGTGAGCAGTGCAGCAACGAAGAGCGACTTCAGCAAGGAACACTTCAGCAAAGAGCGACTTCAGCGATGAACACTTCAGTGATGAGCGACCTTAGCGATAAGCGATTGCCGATATCGCATCGGCGAAATGGAAGCGGGGAACTATAAAGTTGCTTTTGTTATTTGCGATGAGCGATCACCGATATCGCATCGGCGTATCTCTATCAGCATTTTAAGTGGAGCATAACCTTTTACAAATTAGCAATCGCCGATGGGCCGAACCCGACGATGGTATTAATTCATTTTTGATAGATTATTGGGTCCACAGTATTTTCTCAATCAGGGAAACCAAGGGTGCACAACTTTTGCATATATGTGTGCCATGCGATGAAGCTCAGACCTGACGGGTTCCCAAAGCCAAATTTGAATACTGATTGAAGTATAGGCCTACTGCAAATAAATTTGACGTGAAGTAAAAGTTTCTTTACCGCCGTTTATGTCAGTAAATCAGTAAATGCAAATTTACTGTGGGTTGGTAAGTTTTGGTGAAGTTTTTAATTTTATTATTATTTTTTTTTATTTCAGCGGGAGTATGGGCACAAGTAAATGCCAGTAAAATCATTTAATTTTTATCATCTTCTTTTACGGCAACATGGCATGTGAAAACATATGTAAGTTTTCTGGTTGTCATATATAAACGTAATGTTTCAATTTTTTTGGTAAGAGAGCAATTGAGAAGGAAGGCACAACAGTGCATATGTGATGCTCTGTATATGCAAGACGATTCACGCAGCAACGTGAGAAAAATATATATGTAATTTTCAGACAGCAGTCAATTATTGCAATTGGTGAATCCCTCTGTGAGAGAGGAAGAACATAATCTGTAACAACAATCTTTTTATGAATAGAAATCCTTGGTGTATAAAAACTCTGCTCGTTACTCAGAATATTTTTTTTGGTTTCCGCTGTGTTAAAATTCCTGTGGAGAAACAGAGCATTGTCTCTCTGTGCAATTTTTTTATTATTATTGCTTTTGGGATTTTACCAGAAAAATCCTCAACAATGCGTGATTAATTATTTTAGCAAAAAGAAACCTACATGCTCATTTACAATACGGGAAAAATGTCGAACTAAGTTGCATTATTTCCCTTTTTGTTCCGCCATATATTTATACACATCAGTAACCACTCCAATTTGTCCTGTCAAAATAATGAACATCAAAAGCCTATCAGATCAATGGAGGAATCGTAAATATTGCATCATACCCAATTAAAAAAAGGAAGACAGTTAATTAAATAGATGTAAAGAAAGAGTAAGGTAAAACATACATACGCGGTAGATTTTGATCGCCACTTCGAACCCTCACTGTGCGTCCTGCATCGTTCGAACTCAGGATAAAAATGGATATGAAACCATATACAAAACATCCCAAAGCAGACACAGATATGGATATGGATTCAGTTACATCCTGGATATGGATATGGATTCAGTTACATCCTTCTCGCAGATGAGGAAACAAATAATTATATACATTAAACATTCCACAACAGATGCATCTGTTATTCTGGCGTGTTCGATTCTGATGGGCGCTTATGGATCTAATTGCTTGTAAGATGCCCAAATGCGTCTCTTATTTGGGCGTGAACCCTGAGGCCATACATCTCATATTGAACCAAATAAGAGAGCTCATCCCAATGGTATCCTTCCGTTTTCAATTCGAGCCAAGTAGATCAATCAAACAGTGTTTCCTGCTCATCCCAGTTCGTAATGTTTTGCTTGTGAGATGTGCAGATGCAAGTGAGTTCGAACCCAATCTAACCCCACCAAAGAGCTCGTCCCTTTCTTTTAGCTCATACACCAATGCCGTTATGTTTTCCGCCAAATGAGGGTACCAATGCTCCATTCCTGTTTGATGGGTGGATTCTGTAAATCCATGGGGAGAACAAATCGGTATTGTCTCGCTTTGCTGCTTGGAAGAACTCAACTAAACCCAGATGAATCACATTGCGCTCAACAGCATTCGGCTCTAGGAATCCGTTCCCCACCTGCAAGGAGAGGTCCTTCGAAACAGCCGTGGATTGCAAGGATTGAGATCGTAGAGAATTGAATCTGAAACCTCTGCGTTTGCCGTGAAACACAGACGAGGACTTGAGCAAGATCAGGACCGATACATTCGAGCAAGTGCTGGGAATGGAAGCAGTTGATGTTGTGGCGAAGCCGATGCTTTGATCGACAATACAGAGTCCCGATAGTTGAACCGTTCTATGAATCCGATGGCTCAAACAATTTTAATCGTCTAACAACCAAATCAAGCACTCACAAATGGACACGTAACCTCAAAGGAAAGTTGATTTCAGAGGGAAACGCCTTACAGCGTAATTATAATAATTTCTAAACCTCCGAAATAATTCTAATTATAATAATTTCTAGACATTATTTACCTTTCGAATCCTCTTTAAAATTTCGTCTGAATATGTCTCTGTATCTCTGTATCTTTGGCATTAGTTTTCATGCAAATTTAAGCTCCCCAATTCCGCTTTAACATTATGTTTTGCAGTTTAAATTTTTTTAAATAATAAACAAACTTTCCAAGTAAGCTGAAAATCAAATACTAAGTTTATTTTATAATAGTTATGTTAAAAAAAGTAGGTTGAGTTTCCGGGTTGGGAAAGTTAGGTTATCTTACTCTGCTTCCACGAAATTTTGCATTTATTCACTATACCTCAAACTCAATAAGCTTGGGAGGACGTTGATCGTGCTAAAACTGTGATTTTTTCCAAGTCAATACGTGGGGTTCCATCGCCACTCGAGTTAAACCAAGTCAATACGTGGGGTTTCTCTCCCCCTCTGTCCACTCAACGCCGCTCTGTCCACTCAACTCGACATCTTCTTCGCTGCCCTCCTCTCGTGTAGTCAAGTCAATATGATGCGTTTATACTAAGGATACAGAACTTCCAATAACACTACTTTTCAAAAACCTTATCGGTATCCATTGGCTTTAGACCTCACAAATTTTACGATGATATATTAATAACTAATAAAAATATACATTTTTATAAAAATAATTAAAATTATTCTAATTAAAAGAAATATTTTAAATAATAAAATTTGAAAATGATATTATTTATTTTCATATATGATATAAAATGTTGATGAAGATCTTGCTAATCATTAAGCAGTTGTCTATAATGCGATTTTTTGAAATTTTTTCAGGTGGGTTTTTCGGGTCAAAATTCGGCAGCAATTTATTGGATCGCAAGTTTGATAGTTAGTTTATGCACAGTTAAAGCATCCCAGGGGTTTTTGAGGGTGCCGAATCCAAATATGCAATTAAAAAACCATTTTAACTGCAACAAATCAAGATTTAACCTCAATTTCTTCTGCCGGATTCCATCACCGGAATCTCCAAAAAGTCGCATTATAGACAACTCCAATCATTAATGTTCATTGAAATTTATTCGGCTTATTAAATAATAATAGAGTAATGAATTATTTAATTTTTCTTAATTATCATTAGAAAAAGCATTTTAAAATTATTATAATTTTGTTGAAATAAAATATTAATATAATTGATAGTGTATTAATATAACAGAGGAAACCATTCCATAGTTCTTATGTACATGAGCAGTGGAGGAAGGGATGGTCAGTATCCTCATTAGCGCTTTTACAGAGGTGGCACCAGAATGGTCCCGAGAATGATCTTCTCATCAGGTTGGCCCCAATCGGGACTTTGTTGCAAAGGATAGACCACATGAGCAATTTGGTTCGAGGGGATGCCTTCAACTTCCATAATTTCTTCCACCACTGCTCCAGTTCCTGTGGCTTATGTCTCCCCATCAGTGCTTGATAACCTATCTTGGGAGAGTAGGTGCCATGTTTTGCGTGTGCCCATATAAGCTCATCTTCACCTTCAGTTATTCTAATATGAGCCTTTGTCAATGCGTTTATATAATTGCGCCATTCCTACTGCCAGCATTGGGGGATGTTCAGGTCTGTGGCAGTTTTTGAAGCTTGCAGAAAGATGGTAGTATGTACCTCGTCTGCAATCTGATTGATGTACAGTATGCCATTATGCTGTAAATGTCCTATCAAGCTCTCCGAGAGCCTGTGTGTTACCACATCCCACCCACGGGGCTGTGCCCCTACTCTATTTCTCCATGTATGACTGCTTCAAATGAGCTCCTTTGTGTGATTGACTACCTTCCATATGATGGAGATATTACTCATCCTGGAGTCTTGCCTGATCCATGCTTGCACGCTTGATGGATGAATATATTTGGACACTGCTACCTTTGTCCAGAGACTGTTATTGTTAAGTAGTTGCCACCCTAACTTAGCAGCGAAGGCTTTTGAGAAAGTTTCAAGCCTCTTAATACCCCAAACTCCCCAGCTCTTAGGAAGGGCTAGTGACTCCCAATTAGTCCATGCAAAAATTCTCCTTGGTTGATTCCCTTTCCATAGAAACCGACAGCATATGTTTTGTAGGCGGGATAGGATGTCTCTAGGGATCCATGCCAATGTCATCTAGTAAACAGGTGTGGCTTCTAAAACCGCCTTGATAAGGACCAGCCTTCCTGCTCTGGAGAGATATTTGTGGTACCACATGTTGAGCTGCTTCTCCACTTTTGCTATGACCCATGTCTAGTCTTCAATTTTGTAGCCAAGGGGTTTTAGCCTGTATCTAAGATACCTCAATCCTTCTTCAATAGGCACTTCAGTAAAGTTAAATCTCCTGAGGGCATATTGGACCTCACGCGGGGAGAAATTGGTGGAAGTAATAGTAGACTTAGCCTCATTCAAAACCATGCCTGTGGCTTTGAGGAAGATGCTGAGGGAATGGTGAAAAGAGGTGGTGTCCCCAATGCCCCCATTTAGTATGATCAAAACATCATCCACGAAAAGAAAATGAGTGAGGGTGCAGTCATTATTCCCCTTATCTGACCTTGTCTGCAATCCTCTACGATGGTTCTACTAAGACCCTCCATGATAAGAAGGAATAGTTGATCCAGGTGGATATTGGTGGCCACCTGCCAAGTCCACATGGACCCCCACCATTGTCTTTCTCAGCATTTTCAGTTTCCTTAATTGTAGCACAACTTACTATTTTTAGCAGTTTTTCGGGGCCTGAACTTCCGGAGCCGTTTTGAGGCCCTAAACGACGTTTTTTGGGAATCCAGGGGCAACACGGGTCCATGGAACATGGACCGGTGTTGCTGTTTCCACAATGATAGTGCTCGAATAGATCTTTCTAATGAGCTATTGTACGCGTCAAACGGAGATCATATGCTAAAGTTACGACCCCGGGAAGTTGATGTACCAACTTACCCCCAAACGGGGCCCACAGTTTGGCGTTTCATCTCCTAGGGTTAGGTTTTGGAATGTTAAGGGTTTTTCATTGTTTCTCAACAATAAATAGGCCTTCGAGCCTCATTGTAAGTCAGTTCAGAGGCATGTAGCCCACACATCTCTTCTCAGAGATAGCTACCATCGCCCTAGCTAGTTTATTTCCATTTCTGATTGTAAGCATATTTCAGTATTTTCCATTAATGAAATGAAGTATTATTTCCGCTGCATATTTGTGTATATGGTTATCTCTGTAATTGGTTGCGTTCCTATTTAAATCTGGATCAATAGTAGAGGGGAGAGTGGGCATCCCTGCCTCAAGCCTCTTTCTGCGTGGAAAAAGGGGGAGGTTGATCTGCTGATGAGAACATTGAAGGATACATTCGTGATACATCATAGGACCCCTTTGATAAAAGAATAGGGGAACCCAAGATGAGTTAACAGTAAATGGAGATAGAGCCAGTTTACCCTATCAAAATCTTTGGACAGATCAATTTTCAGTATCATGCCTTTGAGCTTCTTGGTCTGAATTGAGTGGAGAAGTTCCTCTGTAGTGCCCACTACCTCGTGGATTTGTTGGTTCTGTAGGAAAGAAAACTGTTCCAGGGATATATGGGCAGATAGGATGGGCTTGAGGCGATTAGCAATAATTTTGGCTATGATCTTGTGTATGCAATTACACAGGGAGATTGGCCTAAAGTCATCAAAGGTCAAGGGGCAATCAGATTTGGGTATAAGGGCTATGAATGTAGAGTTGAAACTCTCCCACATTCTACCCATGTTCGGTACTCTTCAATCAATTTCAGGAGGTCAGGTCCTAGGATGTCAAAAGGCAGAGTAAAAATCCACTGTCCACCAGTCCGGTCCAAGACTCTTATCTTTTTTTAGTCATTTGAGGGTTTCTTCCACCTCCCCTAGAGTTACCTCTTTTGTCAAATCCCGCTCTACTTCCTCATCCACGAATCTGGGGAAATTTTTAGCAATACACATGACCTTCACCAGGTTAGCAGTTGGGGACTTCTTGTAGATTCCTTGGAAGTGAGCTTTTGCAAGGGATCTCTACTTGAATGGTTCAAAAAGAGTCAAGGGATCTCTACTTGAATGGTTCATGAGGCACAATACTTGCTAAGGTTTTGCAAATGGGGTAGCAAGCTAAGTGGGCTTGATTGTGGGGAAAAACTCCACAGTTAAGCGCGCTTGAGCCAGAGGAGTTCTGGGATGGGTGACCTCCTGGGAAGTCCTGGTTACCGGGTGCAAGCCCCGGAAGTGATGATTGATGCTATGTGATTCGTTCTCCACATTTCACTAGTTTCAATCCCACTTCTTCACCCCTGTGAGCATCACCCGATGCAATGAGTGCTAAGTGAACTATTCAAAAATCATGAGAAATTAGTCAGTTACGACTACCTCTCATGGAAATGGTCATACGTGAATGACTTACCTAACGCAGTTGAATCCCAAAAATGATATCTAGTATTAATTTCCTTTCTCCCATTTGCATGTCTGTGGAAGAACTTAGTATTTTTGTCTCCTGCTTTAAGCCATATTGCTCGACTACGAAGCCTCCAACTCTCCTCTCTATCTATCAATACTTGTGCCCTTTTTTGGAGTACAACAGCCAACTTATCCTTTTTTCTTAAGAGCTTAATATCCCCTATGATTCCTCCTCCATTTTGGCTATTTCTTCTTCTGCTGCATTGAGCTGGTGCTCGTCCTGTTGTTTTTTCCTCCTCACCCAATCTTTTGAAAGCTCCTTCAGGGCGTTCATGTTTCGTGCCAAACCTTTAGTTATAAGGCCTTCCGAGCCCGCTGGGTGAGCCTTCCAATAGTCACTCACTACCTTCAAATAACTGTCATCCTTTAGCCATGAAGAGTTGAACTTAAAGGGGGTCTTTGGCTTGTGTTGGGCATTTTATAATTCCAGATATATAGGCCTGTGGTCTAAGATCGCCCCGGAACCTACCCAGTATCTAATGTGGTGGCCTCTGTTGACCAGGGCTTTTCAGATGAGAAAGAGGTATGATATTTTGGCCAAACTGGCCTCTCTAGTTTAGTTGTTCCTCCAGGTGGGCTAGATATTAGCAGTAGGGATGTCAATAAGATTATGCAAGCCCAGTAAGTTCTTGAAAAATACCGACAGAGAGTCCATTTGTGCATTGTGGCCCCATGACTCCACGAAACCCAACAATAAGTTTAGATCCCCTCCAAGGATGATCTTGTCTCCTTGCAGGGTGGAGGAGGTGAGCAGATTCCTCCAAAACCCTTCCCGGTCACGACAAGGCCCGTAGATGTTGAAAAGCCTGAGACTGGTCTCCAGGGTCGACGAGTAGATGTCTACACCCAGGTAACCAACCCTCCCCAGACATTTAACAACTGACTAGAATGGGTGCAAACACCTAAAGATATCCCCCTTGATCTGCCCGTTGCATCAAGGGAGTGAAAGGACCAGTTCAGGAGCTAGGATTCCAGGAAGGGTGTTATGGAACTTGCAGGTCCAAGAGTTTCTTGAAGGAAGATAATGTTTATAGGCTCAGTAGATAATAGTCATCTCAGGGCTAGATTTTTCTCGGGGCTAGCCAGCCCCCTACTGTTTAAGGAAAGGATTTTCATGGAGGGAGGGGGGATGGGGTATCCTTTGCTCTAAGACCCCAAGGGAGTAAGGACTGTCTGCCTGAAACAAATTCTTCTCCAGCCCGATATTTATCCCTGGTAAGCTTCGAAGGACGACCGCGAGGCAGCTTAGGGAGAAGTGGGAAGGGGATGGCCCCGAAGCCCACCACATCTATGCCATGTGCATGAGTTTTTGAATACATGGGATAGCGGTGGTCTGTGCAAGGGGAAGGCAATGGAGCAGATAGAGGGAGAGTCTCGAGGAGGGAAGGTTGGGGAGTAGGGTTTGTGGAGGGAAGAGTCGAAATAGGGCAGGGAATATTGGGGAGGGGAAACAGTAGGGGCGAAGGGGGCGGGGAGGAGGATGAGGGAGGGGATAGGGGAGTCATCGCGCTGCCCACAGGGTGGGAAGAAAAATCATGTGAATGCAATGCAGATACATTAAGATTTCCAAAAGCAGAGATACCAAAAGGGGAGTTAGAAAGAGTCGTACCCGCAGAAAAAGTCTCCCCTGAAGCCACCCGAGCTCTCGTCAATGGCGGAGAGGGTGGCCTGAGTGGAGCTTTCCCCCACTTCTTTCTCAGTCCCAGATCTACATCTTCAGTTGTCTCAGTTTTGCCATGTTTTGGCTATTCCAATGTCTTCTGTGCTTGCCGAGTAAGCGCCAAGGGGGCCTCATTTTGCTTCTCGGTTTCCCTTTGCCTCAGAGCTTGGTTGGTGTTGAGGGGACAGTCCCTGTATACATGGCCGACCTTATGGTAGTGGCGGCACCTGTAGGGCACACCTTCATAATCCAAGATTTTATTTTTGGTGAAATTCCTCTACTAGATGGTGATAAACTCTTGCAGTCCCCCTCGCGTGTCCATATGAACCAAGATGGTGATAAACTCTTTCCTATGACGAGGTAGGATTTGTCCGAGCCCATGTACAAACAAAGCGAATTCCCTATTCTCTTAAAAATCTCTTTCGACCAGAAATGATGGGGGAGCCCTGGCAACCTAACCTAAATAGGTCCAACCCCTAGTTGTTTGGATTCTGGATCGAACAAAGGCGACCATCGCTTCAGATGAACAGGAGCTTGGTAAAAATGCTAGTATGAGGATAACACCTAATTCGTGTGATTTGGCTGTGCAAAACTGAAGGCGAACTAGACCCGCAAAAATGTCTGCACTGTGGGCAAGTCAGATAGTCAGTGGCCCCAAACCTTAGACGCCCAAACCTTGAGTCTTTCTGCAGTATAGTTCCGACCACGAATCCTGCCGACCAGGACCTAGTCCGTGATGTCCATGGATTCTGCCAATTGAATGTCTTCCTCCAGCCTCAGGAAAATGTTGTTTATCTTCGCTCTGAAGCACTTGGCCTTTTTCTGGTGCCTCGCTTCCTTCGGTATTGGAACCCTCACATCAATGTTAGCTCCGAGGCTTGTGTGATCCTCAATGCCGGGGGGAGGGGGAGGGTTGGGGATGCAAGCGAGGTCCGGAGGGCCAATAGGGCTTCGAGGGAGAGGTTCAGGGGTGAGAGACGAGGATGGAGGTGCTGAATGCAGGGGAGGTGATGAGAAGTGCAATACAGAGGAAGGTCCGCTAGGTAAGGGAATGTAAGGAGGGTCAGCCCAAGACTCCAGGACGTTAGGGTTTAGACAGCCCGTAACAAACCCTAATGAGGATGGGGAAGCCGGTGGGGTAGAGAGGGATGGCCAGGTAGGAGGCACATTCGACATGATGATTGGAGGGCTAAATGGCTCAGTTATTTGAGGCAGGTCAACTATGGCCTTGTTTAACTCCCTGCTAAACGGAATGTGATCGACTCGTACAGGATACGACAATGACCAGATAGATCGTTCTGGTAATGGGTCCTCCGAGTATTCGACCATATCAAGGTCCATTGTTGTCCAGGAGGACCAAGTGCCAGCTGCCTATATCCATCGAGGCTAGAAAGGTGAAAGTGTGAGGGACGACAGCCCTAAATGGAGGATGTGTGGTAAAGGTAAAACCGACACTCTAATACATAGTTAACCATTGCAGGCCAAGAGAGAGCAGGGTAAGGGAGGGATGACCGTAGCCCTGGGACCATGCTACGTGGCTACCCCTGCACCTGCCATCTGCTACTTGGAACTGCCTCCACGCTTGGTTAGCCATATTTGCCGTCATGCTGTAGAGCCATCACAATCAGAGCACTCGAATCACTCTAGTCTATTTCTGTATT
>APFE030917554.1:0-14594 GCA_000404065.3 Pinus taeda | reverse complement strand
ATATATATACTAGGAGGCTTGAAGATGAAAATAACTTTCTCTTGAATTTCCCAGCTCTTACACACATCCATTTTAATTTTCAAAATCATTGCCACACTACCAACCATCTCGGCTTGTTAAGTCAACAAAAGTATTGTTATCTAGGTGTTTTGGAGAATTTAGCATCTACGAATAAATACTAATTCACTAGACAAGTAGTTCTGCCTAGAACAACAATTTAAAGTGTTTTAGACTTTCCCTATAAGCAATAAATAAGAAGAGAGGATAGAAGGCCTACCTGTAGTTCTGCTTTCCTCTTGACTCCCTTGTATCATTTCCGTCACTCCTTCCCATACTTAAACCACTTGAAAATTACCTTGTCAACGCAACAGAAGACAAAAACCGATCAAAGCATATGATCCATTGAATATAAATGAAAGGAATCAAAAGCAATTCATACATATAAGCATTATGAAAGAACACAAATATGGAAAAATGTTCAAACACTTTATTAGATAGAAGAAGGAATTACAACCATTAGTGTCTGATTCAAAGTCATTCATCCAGCTTAGATCCCATCCACATCACATCAAAAGCAAGACAAGCTTGTGGCATAACATCGTTTGCTCCAAAGTCAAGTCTCATAGCAGCATTATCTCCTTACAATTCAACATAGTGTAGCCCCTGATCACTTAGATGAGTGGTCAATTTATAGGAATATGAAGGAGGTTTCTTCACTAATGGTGACATTGAATGGCCTTCCATACTTAGAATTAGTTCCATGGAGGAAGGGATGAGAGGATAGGATGATTCTTAACTCATTCCTCATCCATTTTCGAGCTCATAGGAGTTGATAGGAGAAGGAAAATTCTAGATGACTCCATAAGATAAGAATATTACCAACACCTATGTGAATTTTTCTCATTCTCGCTCAGTGTAGGTGAAAGGAACCCTAAGTGGTTTGTAGCGCACCTTCATAAGGTCTTACCTACGCTGGTCCCTCTAGAGGCAATTTCTGGATGTCTTCAAGTCATGAAACTATATAGGAAGGAGGCATTCAAAGGGTTGACTTGTTTAGGGCATGAAACAACTGATTTTAGGGTTTGATGCATCCTAAATCACTGATATGAATGTTGGGACTTGATGTGCCCAAATGGATCTATAACAGTTACCCCGTAAAGCATGAAGTCGAAAAAATTCCAATGTCGAATGAAATGCTTTACGATGTGATGAGGAGCTATCAAAGTGGAAGGTGACCTGCATCAATTACAATACATATATCATGATATTTGATTTTACATGAATAGTTGAGGGAAGGCATACCCATGCTCAGCTTAGAAAATTTCATTACATGTACATAAATAGTCGTCTACAGATATAAACCCATGATCGGAATGGTTATCAATGTAAAGCCATTGTACATATGATTTAGTACTCCTGATATCGCAGCCCGGATGGATGAAACTAGATCTGGGGTCTTCAATCTCGTTCAACCGCTCACTCAAGTATGAGTCTAACCATGTGAATATGTGATCTAAAGTCGAACATGGGAATACACCATCTGATTATCAGCCGATGATGTAAGTTGTTAACAGATGCGATAGAAATCACCGATAATGATAATTATTCTCAAGGTACTACAATACATTTTTCATGGTGTGAATGGATGATTGGATGTCGAACACCATACCAAGTCTTTTGGTCGAAGGCCATTGATGTATGCCTATCACCGAAAGCGAGAAACCCTTCATTGATGTATACAAGCCTCAATGTACTGAATGGGTGTTTATAAGTGAACTTGTTAGATAATGAGTTGATGTTGACAAGAAGCGACTCATCGCAGGAGGGCCTTGATGTATCCCACATCAATGACATGAAACAAGCGTAGTGATTTTAGAGATGGAATTTGACTGACGACACAAAGTTCAGGAATGGTGGTCATGAAAATGAAGGTTTATGGTATTGCAAAAGATGGATTTTGACTGGATGACTTCTCTTGAACATGTCGGCAACACTAGAGTTAATTGGTAGCATTGACCCAAAACAAAGCAATGGATGGTATGATAGACCAATGATGTGATAACCATCAAGCTAATAACCCAACCCAGATAGTCACAGTGATGGAGTGAAAGTGTCATGTTAAAGAACGACCTGCCATCATAAAGTGGTTTTCCCCTTTTTCCATTTTCCCCAGTCATTGCTAACCAATACCTCTTTATTTTTTATCAAGCTTGAGGATGATAACATATGCTTGTTTTATAATTTCACCCTTCAGGAGAATCCATAACTATTTGATGTTTTAACGAGTCTATCGAAGGTGAAACTCGGTCTTGTCTAGATGGACAAGTTTGTTGCTATTTAATGTTTTTAACGAATTTAATGACAAAGATAACTTGATCGTTTTCATGTTTAGAGAGTTTGAAAAGGGACAAAAAGAAAACTCTACAAGTTCTTTTTCGTAAATTAATCTCTCAAGTCCGAAAAAGCATAAAATAATATAAGATAGATATCGTTTCCAATCCTTTTACGAGATGGAAAGGACAAGCGTTTGACAATATTTTCATGTTTAGAGAGTCTAAAAAGAGCTTAAAGAGGACTCCATTTTGAGGAATGAGTCGTGTCTAGGATAGCAACTGGTCCCGATGATGTTGGAACTTCTCAAAACATGTTGATTTATGTGAAGAGGCTAGCTAATAAGACCACTCATTGCAGCTGTTCCTCAGAAAGGGTAAAACAACCAAGTGAAAGCGTATGATCGGCCAAAGGGATGGTGGAAATGGGATGAAAACAACCAAGGCTCATCTAACAAAAGAGGCTGATAGGATGGCAATTGCGAGGGTTAAAAATGGAAATGGGTTCATTTTTACACAAGCTTGAATCATAGGGAACTATGCTTGGCTTCAGTTTCATGTTTACACAAGCTTGAAATGAAAAAAACTATGCTTGGATTCAGTTTCATTTTTACGCAAGCGTAAAATGAAAAACTATACTTGAGATTGGTTTACCTGCCCCCAGCATGATGAAAGGGAGAGTTTCCTATAACCAGATGGAAGTCGCTGCGGTGAAGTAAGACGATTATCCAACACCTTTTTGGCTTCGTCCAGATAGGGACAAAGGTGAATGGGGTGATTCCCTTAACATAACCTACAGGGAAGCTTAACTTTACCACTAGGTGCATGCCCCCCGAGCTTCATTACATTCAACTAAGTAGACTATTCGTGGCTATCAAGTCGATGGAATGAAGGTTCTTTTACGAGATCAAGTGAAAGACTTGACTGGGATTTTATGAGATCTAATGAAAGAATCAACTTGGAACTTGGCTCCAGGGGACCTTGTTTCATTTTTTAATGAGCTTGACACATGACAAGGAACTCTACTCAAATTCCTTGTTTCACTTTTTAACGAGCTTGACACAAGACAAGGAACTATGCTCATACCCTTGTTTTCATTTTTTAAAGAGGTTGACATAAGACTAGGAACTATCGTCATGGACCCTGGTTTCATTTTTTAACAAGGTTTCCACAAGACTAGGAACTATCCTCATGGCCTTGGTTTAATTTATTAATGAGGTTGACACAAGACAAGGAACTTTCCTTATACCCTTTTTTCACAACTCATAAGAGGTCATGAAGGAGTGATCTAGTTCCGATGTCCCCAGTACATGATGTACAACATCACTGAATTTATTGTCAGTTGATGTAGGCATGGAACTGGTTGCCACATAATTAACCTCGTGGCGGGGATGATAACACTGGTACAAAAGGACCACTTAGGGAAGATGTTTACTAGAAGCCATATTTGGACCAGGGAATGAAAGCTGGTTAATGGTGACAATTCGGCCTTCATGTAGGAAACACATCACTCGAAAGAGTGTGGAAACAATAGCTCCCATGTCATAAACATAGTCGTGCCCTAGAAGTAAATTGTAATCTAAAGGGCCTGAGACTACCATCACGTTCAGATAAACAACTTTTCCTCCCAAAGTAATAGGCAACTGAGGAAGGATCCCTAATGGTTGATTGGTTCTTCTATTAAAAGACAATAGATTATGGGTAATCGGCACAAGTGGCGGCGAACTGAACGCTTGCCAAGCAGTTGAGGAAAGGATACTCACAAATGCACCTTCATCTATAATAGTGCCTTATACAATCATATTACAAACCTATACTATGATCTCGAAAGGCACATAAGGAGGAAGATGGAATCCTACTAGTCGATTCCAATCAAAGGAAGTGACCAGACTACTTGGAGGGGGTACCGTAGAAACGAGAGAATTAACCCTTTGAGTTACGAGAGCAGGAGGATTTTCCTCCTGTCTTGATGGAATAGGAGGACTTCCCCTAAGCTCATTAGAATCTTAAGAACCAAAAAGAACCTGAGTGGTATCATATTCACTCTCTTCAGGAAAGGTTCGATTTACCGAAGGTGAAATCGGGTCAATTGTTACCTCGACCTGTTGATTTGGGGTGGGTATAGACTCATAGGATTCACTTTCAGAGAGAGTGGGTTTGACCAACAGTTGATTTTGGTCAGTCAATTCATCAACTAGTGAAGAATTTAGAGAGAGTTTCTTATAACCAAATGGAAGTCGCTGCGGTGAAGCAGGATAGTTTTCCAACACTTTTTTGGCTTCATCCAGATAGGGACAAAGGTGAATGGGGTGATTCCCTTCACATAACCTACAGGGTAACTTAACTTTACCCTTCATTCCATGAACTTTACTACCACTAGTTGATGGTGTGTCACCAACATGATCTCTAGAAGTTGATGACATAGGATGATGTGAACGGGAAGACGATTCTTCTAATATTTGAGCAATACCAGAACAATTTTGAAGAAGATGGTCTCCTGCAAAAAGTTTACATGGACATAGAACTTTGTGAGGCTTGATGGACAGTTTCTCATAAGATGTTGCATTCAAAGAAATGGTTGCTTGGTTGCCCCTCTGTTGAATTTGCTTCTTCTTCTTTTTCTACCCTTTCTTCTTCTTCTTAGCCACCTGGTTAATAGTTCCAATACTTTCACCAGGCAAAGAGGAAGGGGAGGAAGAAGCAACTGAGGAAGAAGGAAAATGGTCAACTTTAGGATCAACTGGAGGTTGATTTTGTCCAGTTAGAGCTGTACTCGTTTGCGGAGAAATCACGACATTTTGAACCAAGGAGGTTGAAAACAACCATACTGGAAAGCCAATGGTAATTCTTGGAAGGGATAATGTAGCCATATATGGAGCACCAATATTTCTTAAAGGAGGAAAAGGACTAGGATTCCCATCAAAATGAATTCCTTGATCGGTGGACTACGGATTTTTCGCCATATGCTTCAACCTAAGATCAACTAAGGAGTGAGCGTGGAGGATTTTATCCGCAGTCAATTAATCCTATTTTAATCGAAGTAACATAACAAAACAAAAGAGGGATAATCTAGGCAAAAGGTGTACCAAGCAAATGTCAACTACAGAATACCTCCTAGCGAACCGAGAAGTACGGGCAAGCAATCTCCCCGAATGTTGTGTTCGGTGTATCACAGTGTACAAGGTGGCCGACTCGGTTACCTAAGGATGGATAGCAACCTAGTATTATCCTCCCATATATACCCAAAAGTACGTGGAGGACCAATCTGTATAAGCATTGTCTAATGCAAAACACACAGTGAGAGCATTCCCATATAATTTATGTACTATACCACCGCCCTATATAATCAAAGGTACATGGATAAGCTACGATATACTCACGTACGTGGAATGAGGTATCACACTCGGGATGTATTGCAGACAAGTTAGGGACAACTGCTTTGTTTTAGAACGACGAAACACGTCTCTAGCCTACACCACTAAATGTTTTTCACTAGATGACAATGCTCCATTAAGTAAATTCAGATAAATTTTAAGTTATTATTCTTTAGAATTTTCCTTTCAAGGATCACCACATGATGTATATTTGCAATTCGTAAAATGAAACTAATATGATCAGCATTCTTTCCATTCAATTTAACAATGAAAATCCTTAGCTAGTAGGGATAGAGCAATCAGATCTTCGATAAAGAGCAAAGAGCACAATCTAAATGCAATTTCCTTACACTATTCCTATCAGCACACACAAACTTTTTCAATGCAATATGCATGTATTTCTTTTCGATTCCCTTATTGTGAATATGAATAAAAAGGAAATATGCACATACAATCAATCAATCTTTCATATGAACGAAGACTTTTACGACAGTTCATATTCGAAGGAAGAGAAGACTTTATGATACTTTCTTTCAAATGAATGATTAATTAATTATATTATAACTTTGACTATTGATCAATAATGACAGAGAAAACATGAAGAAACATTAATCAATCCAATCAAAGTCATGCTAGACTAGGAGATAAACATTCATTTTCAGACACATGACATTCATTAATCAATCAACAAAACAATGAAACAAAGAAAACTTAGTAAAAACTCTTTCCAAAGGTGGGAAACTGATCCTAAGAGGATCAGCGCAGCCTAGAGTGGGAGACAATGCACTTCAGAGCATTATCCCTAAGCCAGGGATGCTCAACAGTGCATTGTGTCCCTCACAACCCTGTGCTGGTGACAATAAGCCATTTCAAGAGGAAATTTGACACAGTTTTGACCAATTTTTCAATGTAAAAAGATGAATTACAATCTATGAATACAAATAGATTCTAAAAGGATGTCTTAGGAGGTGGATAAACTACTAGGAAATCGGATTCATCCCCAGTGGAGTCATCAATTTGTTTTGGAGAATTTAGCATCTACGAATAAACACTAATCCACTAGACAAGTAGTTGTGCCTAGAACAACAGTTTAAAGTGTTTTAGAAATTCCCTATAAGCAATAGTTAAGAAGAGAGGATAGAAGGCCTACTTGTAGTTTCGCTTTCCTCTCGAATCCCTTGTATCAATTCTGTCGCTCCTTCCTGTGCTTAAACCGCTTGAAAAGTACCGTGTCAACACAACAGAATACGAAAACCGATCAAAGCATATGATCCATTGAATATAAATGAAAGGAATGAGAAGTAATTCATACATATAAGCATTATGAAAGAACACAAATATGGAAAAAGTTTCAAACACTTTATTAGATGGAAGAATGAACTACAACCATCAGTGTCTGATTCAAAGTCATTCCTCCAGCTTGGATCCCATTGACATCGCATCGAAACCAAGACAAGCTTGTGGTATCACATCATTTGGTCCAAAGTCAAGTCTCATAGCAACATTATCTCCTTACAATTCAACATAGTCCAGCTCCTGATCACTTATATGAGTGGTCAATTTATAGGAAGATGAAGGAGGTTTTGTCATTAATGGTGACATTGAATGGCCTTCCATACTTAGAATTAGTTCCATGGAGGAAGGGATGAGAGGATAGGATGATCCGTAACTCATTCCTCATCCATTTTCAAGCTCATAGGAGTTGATAAGACAGGGAAATTTCTAGATGACTCCACAAGATAAGAATATTCCCAAACCCTATGTGAATTTTGCTAATTCTTACCTTGCATAGGTGAAAGGAAGCCTAAGTGCTCTGTAGAGCACCATGGCAGTGGACTTAGTTGCTCTGCAACGCACCTTCATAAGGGCTTACCTACGCTGGTCCCTCTAGAGGCAATTTTTGGATGTCTTCAAGTCATGAAACTGTCTGGGAAGGAGGCATTCAAAGGGTTGACTTGTTTAGGGCATGAAACAACTCATCTTAGGGTTTGATGAGTCCTAAATCACTGATTTGAATGTTTGGATTTGATGTACCCAAATGAATATGTAACACTAGGATCCCTTCTCTCCCTTCTTTTCGATGATAGAAACAAATGTTATCCATCATAGAAAAATATGTTAAAGAGTCTCAATTAATCTCATACTTTCTTTAGGTTCGATATACCTTATTAGTCTTAGTGGATGTTAATCATCATCACCAACATATTTGTGGTAATTCATTAATATATTTGAAATCAATTATTTATTTAGTTTATAATTATATTATGTTTCTTTTCCTTTAATTACTTGTTTTGCTTTCTTTTCTAATTCATATAATTTTTTATTTTCTTAACCTGATATTGATTCTTGCATTATTATTAGTTACTTATATACATATTAATTACATTGTAATATGATCTTATTAATATTAATATTTATATTAACTATCTTTTCTTCTAACTAATAATCTTATCTCTAATATATATACATATATTCTGATTGTTTATTTGACCTAAACGATCCTTATATTTACTTTTCGTCTTTTACTTTTTTGGAGTTTCCCCTCAATATCTCTCACTTATTTATTGAACCAATCTTGATCGGATTTCTCAATTAATGTCCTGATGATGAGCCACACTTGTTGGCTGAAAACGTCGACCAAAAGCCATAATGTGATGGGTTTGGAAGTACAAAATGAAATTGTAACAAATGTTAAGGTAGTTGAAAGTGTAGCAAATGTTAAGACATTTGATAGTGGTTTATCCACCCCTTTGTCCGCTCAAATTGGCATACTTGCCCCGCTACCCTACTCTAGTCAAGTCAAGTCAAGTCAATACAATGTTTTTATACTATTGGTTTGGGGATATATACCTTCCAATAATACTCATTTTAAAAAACCTTATTGGTGTCCATATGCTTCAAACATGAATAAATTTTATGATAATATAATAATAACTAGAAAAAATCTACATATTTTATAAAAATTGTATGATACTAGCAATTGCACCAAATGTTGCAAAGGAATGTCGTAAGGCATAAATTGGAGAATAATCCCACCGTATAAAACAACATTCAACAAATGGATCCTAGTGATACGTATGTGCTTTGTTTGCTTTGTAAAAGTGATCTTCCCATTGAACCACTATGCCCAAGTGTTGATTCTTCAATACCATCATCTTAACAGGCAGGTTTTCTACCCTGATGGTGACCAATTCTTGCACATTCATAAAAAAAATTCCATCTCCATCTATATCAACAATAGTTGCCCCTGGTTTGGGGCTTTCTAGGCTAGCTGAGATATATATCTTAAGAGTTTTAGCTACCTTTGACATGTCCAGTGCAGTAAAGGCTAGCAACAAGTAATTCTAATTCTAGCCATATTATACTATTGATTTGGGATTCAATTATGTTCTTTCCATCTAAAACTATTTGGGTTATGTTTAAGAGGCATCCCTTTAATCTAGCCAATTTACTTGATTGCTATTCGATCACCTTTATCTGATCCAAAATAGTTTAGGTCAACTCATGAAATTGTTCTTCAAATGAATGATCATTGGTTTGTAGATTTTTCAACCTATAGCTCATGCCAATCTGAATCAATTTCAAGGATACCAACTTTTCAGCATGGTAGAGGATGACAAGAAGGTAAATGCAACAATGATGTGTTAGAAAATTATATATTACGGAGCAATGGAACACATAAAATATTGCAGAAATATAAACATAGAAAACACACAAAACAAGAGAGAAACAGATATACGTGGTTCACCCAGTTTGGGCTACATCCACCTCGAACAGCCAGTCCTTCCTTTTTATTATCCAGCAAAATGAAGAGACACAACCTACAACAAAGCCGTTGTAATTTCTCCTGTTTCTCTCAAAGTCTACCCCTCATTTCTCACTAAACAGATACACATCTATATCGCAGCCCTCAAATAAAATGCCCTCATACAGAGAAGGGGTTGCCTTCCAGGGCAAAAACCCTAAACTAAAAATAATTCTACCGTAGATCATCGCTAATGAACGGCTCAAATTGAACTAAAAAAATTACAATAAACTTTACAAGCCAAAATTTACATCTGTTTTAGCTTCCGGCACTAACATCCCGAGCCCCCCGTGGGCACCACGGGACCCAGCCAAGGGGGATCGGCCCCCGGACCCCCGCGGGGGGGACAAGTCCCCCCCCGCGTGGAGGGGTATACAAAACTTCCTGGGGTATACATCCGGCTGAAACAAAGACCTCTGAACAATCATGCTCCACACACAACATGATGTTGCAACAATGTTTCTCTACAAAACAATGACGGACACTGAAGTTAGCAAGGTGAGACGGGTCAAAAACACAGAAGAGTAAAGAATTATGGTGAAAGAAGATCACCTAGATATTTTTTAAGTTGCTTGAGAGGTCTCAAATACAAAAGATGTTTTACAACATTGGCATTTCTCTGATGTCGCCATTGATTCACTATTTTTGCTACATTTTAAAACAACAAACCTCAATTGTACAAACTTAAGGGAATTCACTTTAATTTCCAATCATCCTAGAAAACCACTGCATTAGGGGGATTCCACAAGTTCACTTGTTTTAAAGTCTGTCAAAACAACTAATTCTCAGTAATATGAAAGCCGAGTTGTGTGGAATTTATTTCATTCATACTACCGAATTTTGTACAATAGTTGTAGTACCCAATTCCATACAATACTTATACTACCACTTTGTTTAATTCTCTAACAAGCTCTTAATAGCACCCCGGTAGCACAAAAACTACAACAGTTAGTTTTGTTTCATTTTCAAATAAAAGTGAGAAACAATGAATATAGGTCCATTATTCTTCTGATCTCATATTTCATACACAAGTTTATGAATGTGAAATCTAGAATAAGGCAGATTGGGTTATAGTGAATACATTTGAGGAGCTTGAAGGATCAAACAATCACAAGGGGCCTATGTCGAAAATACTACATGACTATGTCTATATTTTAAAGTATTAGATTAATTTTGTCTCTTAACTTTTATAGTCACTAAGATTATCTAAAGCAAGCCAATGCGGTTAAACAATCATAAAGAGTCTATGTTGAAAATACTGCATGCCTATGTCTATCTTTTAAAGTTATTCATAATAACTACATGTCTATGTCTATCTTTTAAAGTTCTTCATAATAATTGAGCCGAGAGTCTCATTCTACTTTTGTCTCTTAACTTTTATAGTCACTAATATTATCTAAAGCAAGAAAATGAGGTTAAACAATCACAAGGAGCCTATGTCGAAAATATTACATGCCTATGTCTATCTTTTAAAGTTCTTCATAATAATTAAGCAGAGATTAAATGTGTCTCTTAACTTTTATAGTCACTAAGATCATCTAAAGCAAGAAAATGAGGTTAAACAATCACAAGGACCCTATGTGGTAAATACTACATGCCTTTGTCTATCTTTTAAATTTCTTCATAAGAATTGAGCCAAGAGGCTCATTCTAATTTTTTATCTTAACTTTTATAGTCACTAAGATTATCTAAAGCAAGAAAATAAGGTTAAACAATCACAAGGATCCTATGTCGAAAATACTACATGCATATGTCTATATTTTAAAGTTCTTCATAATAATTGAGCTGAGAGGCTCATTCTACAGATGTGTAAGATGAGGAGATGAGGCTCATCCTACAGCCCATGTGTAATGTGTAAGTTGAGGATGTGTAAGTTGAGGCTCAATGCGTAAGTTGAGGCTCATTCTAGGCCCATGTGTAATGTGTAAGTTGAGGCTCATTCTAGGCCCATGTGTAATGTGTAAGTTGAGGATGTGTAAGTTGCGGCTCAATGTGTAAGTTAAGGATGTGTCCTGTATGACGGGGTGGGGGGAGGGCAGTGTGTAAGTTTATAATGAGGGGGAATGTGTAAGTTTTTAAGTTTGTAACTACATTCCTATGTCTATGTTTTAAAGTTCTTCATAATAATTCAGCCAAGAGGCTCATTCTACAGATGTGTAAGTTGAGGAGTTGAGGCTCAATCTGTAAGTTGAGGATGTGTAAGTTGAGGCTTAATGTGTAAGTTAATGATGTGTAAGTTGAGGAGTTGAGGCTCAATCTGTAAGTTGAGGCTCAATGTGTAAGTTGATGATGTGTAAGTTGAGGTTCATTCTACAGCCCATGTGTAATGTGTAAGTTGAGGATGTGTAAGTTGAGGCTGAATGTGTAAGTTTATGACGTGTAAGTTAAGGTTCATTCTACAACCCATGTGTAATGTGTAAGTTGAGGATGTGTAAGTTGAGGCTCAATGTGTGTGTAATGTGTAAGTTGAGGATTTGTAAGTTGAGGCTCAATGTGTGTGTAATGTGTAAGTTGAGGATGTGTCTTGTATGAGGGGGGGGTGTGTAAGTTTATAATGAGGGGGGATGTGTAAGTTTGTAAGTTTGTAACTACATGCCTATGTCTATATTTTAAAGATATTCATAATAATTGAACCGAGAGGCTCATTCTACATTTTAAAGTTCTTCATAATAATTGAGCCAAGAGGCTCATTCTACAGATGTGTAAGTTGAGGAGTTGAGGCTCAATGTGTAAGTTGAGGCTCATTCTACAGATGTGTAAATTGAGGAATTGAGGCTCAATGTGTAAGTTGAGGCTCATTATACAGATGTGTAAGTTGAGGAGCTGAGGCTTAATGTGTAAGTTGAGGATGTGTAAGTTGCGGCTCAATGTGTAAGTTGGGGGTGTGTAAGTTGAGGCTCAATGTGTAAGTTGATGATGTGTAAGTTGAGGCTCATTCTACAGCCCATGTGTAATGTGTAAGTTGAGGATGTGTTGATGCATGAGCATCCAGATTAGGGCGAACAAAAAAAACATGTTTGTCTCACAGGTTACATGTTGATAGGTTGATTGGTCATTGTACCTGAGTCTTTTAAATTCCTTTAATTTCTAGCATTTAGGACATGACAACAAGTTATGTTTTTAATTTCATTTTAATTTCCTTTAGTTACTGTTTTGAATTAATTATAGAATTTAGGCGAATAGAAATTAACAATTATCCAATTTAACTACTTGTAACTGTTGACAGTTTCTAAAACTGTTCAACAAATCATACAAAAGGGAAAAAAATGAAACATTTGAGGATTGAGTCCATTATAGCAGAAAAATGAATAAAATCATACAAGAGATTTTTCAAGGTCATCTGAGTCCATTCGTAACAGAATATGTTTTCTTTCCATTTCATGATAAATTGAATACATTTACAAATAGTGGCAAGAACTGGCAGAATAATTGTTTTTACAGGCATCAAAGAAACAATAGAATTGACGAAGCCGAGAGTAGGTGGGAGTGACTACATCAAATCTACAAACGAGGCTACAGTCAAACACCAAGACATCCAGTAATGATAAAGACCTACAGTTACAAGAATACGTTGAGCATTTTGGCAAAAGAAATCACCAGAGTAGACGAAGGGTTTCATACAAGAACAAATCCATTACAGTAATAACTAGGTATCATTCCAATTGAAACATTGAAATTTTCTTACGAATATCAGACATGCAAATTTATACAATTATCTGAATCATTACAGTCCCAACATAGACAAAATACATTGCATGTTCGACAAAGGGACTGGGTTCAAAACCCCAATATTGAAAATAAGAAAACTAATTGTGAATGCCAAGACCTGAACCTGGAAAAGATTTGACTGACAAGTTAAGAGCCACGACCGCATACTAGTCCAAAACACTTATAGACAGAGAGTACCCATACCAAAACTATTGACGAAGTTGACCCAGAAAATGACTAAAAGAGGAGCTAAGGCTCATACCCTAGAACCCCTAACTGCTAACAATTGATTACTGGAAAAGACCCTACCCGTTTGGGCCAGTAACAACAGAACTGAAGTCCACACCTAAAGCGCTAAACAAACCACCTGCAAGGACAACAACCATACGCTATAATTGTGAGATGGAGTAATGCAAGGTGAGGGTTTCTAAGGTTATGCTTACCAGAAGAGCAGCGTCGAACTGGAGAAAAGTTTCGACTGGTCACGAACTAGCAAGGGAACCCTACTCACATAGGAGCAAGTCCCTTAGGACAACCAGAAAAACTGACTGAACAGTTAAAGCATAGAGGGAGGACTTACCACCGTATAGCCGACGAGTTGAGGCTAAATGTCGATTCCCTTGATGGTGGCGACCTGATATACAACAATCAAATAATTAGTTAAACAATAAAGTGCATACGATGATAGAAGAAAACAATATAGGAACAAATGCATTCAGAAAATAGCAACCACAAATAGCACCCACGAAATCTATAAGGCAGAGAAGCCCAATACAAAACCACAAAAGACCAAGTCTCTTGCCCCTCGAGCTCATTGACGAAGCGAGAAGTATAAATAGAGCCATCTCATTAACAGAACCCAGATAGCAGAACAAGGTTGAGGTTAAAGACTACAAACAGGGCCCAGTGAATAGAGCATAGGCTGAGGCCACATATAGGTCAAGCGCCACTAAAACAAACCACCAAAAGTTGCAGAGGAATAGTCGAGAAACCCTCTTAGCCACCGGAGAACAAAGTGAAATGCCAAGTGAATAGAGGTCAGGTGTGTAATCCAAAGTCAAAATAGCATATTTCGAGGATGGGACAGGTATTCCCCACACATCAATCAAAAAGTACCAGCAATTAATAAAACAATCAAAAATATCAACCACCAAATCAACGAGAGCCTTATAATTGTAATCACCACATTAATCATAACTTAATTGTTGATTAATCGCGAGGTTGAAAAGGGTTGGACGCATCATTTTTGGTATTAGAGCAATTTTGAGTTTTCATAAGAAATGGAAGTTGGAAGACGAGGTCATGGGAGAGGTATTCGGAGAGTAGCAGAGGAAGGATTACGAGAAGAGATTAGGATCCTGAATGTCCGTTTGGCAG
>APFE030917539.1:156803-173023 GCA_000404065.3 Pinus taeda | reverse complement strand
TTTCCTACAGGGTCTGTGTCGATGCTCATCTAGAAACCCGATCCCATTATGGCCAATTTGATAGTTGATTTTAAAATTTTTGTTATAATGAATCGAGTCTGCCCCCACGATGCATCAATTTCATGGTTGGTCTTTAGGTTTTCATTACAATGGGTCGAGGTCACCTACACCGTGTGTCAATTTGATGATTGATTTTTAAATTTTTGTTAGGTTAAGATTTTAAAATCACTATATATTTAGCATTTAGAGAATAAACTACTCTTGGGTGTTCATTTTTAAAGTCTTTTGTCATAAACATTTTCCATAATGTCATGCTTGAAATATTTTGAAAACTTGAGATTTTTTTGTAGTCGTAATCTTTGGTTTTAATTGCATGGTTGAAAATTTGTGAAGATTTTAATGTCTTTCTAAGTCATGATATTTTATCTTTAATGCTATTCTTGAAAGCAATTACAATTTCAGGGTTTTTTAGAGTCAAGATATTTTATCTTTAACAAAATGGATGGAAATAGTTGGAATTCTCAGGATTCGAGACATGATATTTTATCTTTAACATCATGTTTGAGAATTGTTGGAATTTTATAGTTTTTCAAAGTTCAGATATTTTCTTTTTAACTACATTGCTAAAAAATGTCAAAATTGTTTTTTTTCTTATTCTAGAATAAACAATTTTTTTAAGGGCATTTTTTTCATCCATTTTTCAAAACAAAAATGGTTTTTACTTCCATTTTAAAAAAATGTTGAAATTTACCCTAAAAAAAACATCGTTCTAGAATAAACAGTTTTCATTTTTTTGTTGTTTTTTCATGCTTTTTTGGGGTTTTTGGGCTAGAGTACCCGTTTTGAGGTCATAGTTCTCATTTGATCAGTAACTATGTTGTACTTGTTATGTTCACTATGAAAGCATCTATCGCACTCACATACAGAGTCACATTCACTGTTGCACAAGCATTTTAACGGTCGATCAACGATCAATCACGAGTGTCACGCTTGTCAATTTCACCGTCGGCCAGTGATGTTGTACATGTGTGTTTGGACATCTTGAGTCATTTCTTCCTCAAGTCATGTGAGTGTGTGTTGTATGATCACCTATGCACCTTTCGATTCGTCACACACTTAGTCATTTTTGCTGAAGTTCTGACGACCGGACTCCCCTCTGACAGGCAGACCATCACCCCAAATTTGACTTGATTGATTGTCAACCAGAACAATACAGAAGCACCAAGCTAGTATTTTCAAGTTGTGCTTCCCGCAAGTGATTCAATCAATTCTCATACTGGCCACCCAGACAGTCGGACATGACAATCACTCTAGACTCCCCTTAAAAATCGCGCTGAGGCAACTGACCATACTTTCTTAGCTGACTGAGGAAATTGTGCAAACAGGCCATACAGAAACCAAGTACCCGTCTCTGTCTCCCTCAGAAAATTGTGCAGTTTTCCTAGTGAGTCATCCCGATAGTCGATCAACTTTTCATGTCATAAATTGTGTAGTTTTCATGAGTAGGCCTTCTACCGCCCAACAGTCCACTAAGCTCAGAAATTGCACAAAGATTATCAGTAGGCCGGCCTACTAGCCATAGTGTAGTTTCCCCTACCAGTAGCTCCTAGCTACAAACTGCTAGTTCCGCTAGGAATTACGCAGTTTCTATTGCTAGTGACTAAGTATCCAGCTACCTGTTCCCTTAGGGAATTGCGTAGTTTTGGCTATCAGTGACTCCAACATCCAACTACTAGTTCCCTCTGGGAATTGCGCAATTTTGGCTGCCAGTCTCCCAAGCAGTTCCTCCCAAAAACTGTGAAATCCCTGCCTACAAACCTTCCTTACAACTCGCCATACTCCTCTTGAAAATTACTCAAATTTGGCCTTCCAGACCCTGCTGCCCGCTCATTTTAGAAACTGCGCAGATCTTGCCCATCTTGCCTTCCTGCAACCCAAACTATCCCTCCCAAGGTTTGCGTAATTTTTCCTTCTAGCCGAGCCAAACCCTGCAAATAGTCAATGTCGACTTAAATTTTCGACATCCATCACTCAATGACTCTTGTACAGTTTTTATCAGTAGTGCCCGAAGCCATCATCCCGCTTCACAACCTTGCTTCCTCTCCCGGTCACCTACATCCAAATTGATCATGTGTCATGGTAGACTAGGAGGTTTTAGATTTGATGTCGTCTCATCATGAGTGACTGCAGCTATAGGTACACCAACAAACATTGCAAGACGATGAATGGGATGAACGAAGGCAGAACATGCAGAAGGACAGGTTCACCAATGGACAAACGAACGATGCATGCGAAGAGATGTGCTCACCAACAAACGAACAGACGAACATGCACCTTTGCGAACAAATGAGCTTGTCAAGCCTTCCAACATGCAAGCAAGGAGTACCATGTCATAACTTCATCAAGCAAACCAAAGACCATCAAAGACTCCACGCACTTCGCCACGTGGAGGTGAAGCTGTTATACACCATGAAGACATCCATCACCCAACAACACTGTAGCTCGATATGCATTCTAACAGCAGCAAGAATGTCCCAGCACTGTCATGTCAAGTCATGTCATGACTCATGTCGCCCACATCTCTACTATGGGTTATGTTGTTAATCAATGTGATGTAACGTGGAAGTCCAAGAGACCCACTTATAGAACATAGAGTCATGTAAGTCGAAAAGTCATGGAAGTCAAATGGTCATAAGGGTAGTTGAAAAACCAAAAGGGTAAGTTTCACCCTTGGCTATAAATACCCCCTCATTTACATGCAAGGGAATTTTCACCTCAGGTCCTCCCACGTAGCCAAGAGATTCTGTAATATTTTTTTTGAGGAGTACGTAGTGGGTCCAATGCCCCACACTTGGGGTTAGTGATGTATGGTGTAACGATGTGTCTTGGAACTTTCTCTTAATTCAAAAGCCTGCCAACAGGCCAACACATTTTCACACATGTATTGTAACTGTTGTAAGACTAATATTTAACACTTGTGATGGATATTTCTTTAACCTCTGTTCTACATCTAAACTACTTCACTTGTTGTAATACATAATCTATTAATGGAAATGTGTTGTATATGTTGTTAAAATTGTCTCGCCCATGTAGACTACTCTCCCGGACACCAGATAAACCTTTCACATAAAACTTGTTGTAACAACTGTTGCACTCGTTCGGCCACATCCGTTGAGTGTTGTACATTTTATCTTACCTTGTGTGTTGTGACTACCACATCCGTTTGGATTGCTCCTCTGGAAGCTGTGCACATCCTGTTGTGTTGTGTATTCCTAGCCGAGTTGGGACTTCATCCCAGCCAACTTGGGGCTCACTCCCACCCTCTCCCTCTACAGTGAAAGAATCATTGACACAAGTACATCATACCAGATGGGACTCCCACATCAAATGGTGTGAGGTCTATTTGGGACTTCATACTAGTGTGATCCCTTGAATGTTGGCGGGTCCAGCACTGTCAACACCACCATGGGACCTAATTCCATATGCCCCATTATTTTTGTCCTCTTGTTCATGGATAATCTGAAGTGGCCATTATTGCTGCAATTCTGAAAAAACTCTAAAGAAGTATAGCATTTACCTCTGGTTATTTTTCTTGTGCCTGTATGGTTATGTTAGTGTCTACCTTACAACTCCTTATTTCTTCCTTCAAGCTTCTCAATGTGTTTACGAAATCAAAAGAGTGCCCAACACCATGCTACTCATTTGATTTATAAGGAGAGTCTTTGTAGTCTACCATCTTACTAGACATTTGATCTATTTCCCGCAAGGCATACTATGTCAGCTAAACCAAATCACAATAAACCGATGTACCTTAGTATAATTCGGGGAGGATACCACATCTGCAAGATCGTAAAATCAGCATGCTACATGTATAACATAATCATAACAACATAGAGACATATATAAATAAGTGCATCAACACATAAGCATCATTATAGTTAGATTCCAGTCATCAATGCATGACCATATCAATTACACATACCATGACCTCATGCATGACAAAAACCACTACATAGATGTACACTTGACCACATGCAAACATTAACATGCATAAGTAATGTGTAATCAACCACACACATGCATAAACACATGTAACCAATCATAAACGAACAATACTTGTAACCAAACCTACAAGAATGATACATGTAACCAAGCATACATACAAGAATGTAACCAAACATACAAGAATGTAACCAAGCATACAAAATGATACATGTAGCGACATATAACAACATGTTTGATGCTATGTGATTTATTTCACCAGTTTCAATCCCACTTCTTCACCCCTGTGAGCATCACCCAATGCAATGAGTGCTAAGTGAACTATTCAAATCATGAGAAAAAATTTATCATTACGACTATCTCTCATGGAAATCGGTCATACGTGAATACTACTTAACGCTTGAATCCAAAAATGATATCTATTATGCAGCGTAACCCCAACTTAAATAAAAAAAGAGTGAATGGATCTCTAATTGAATGGTTCATGAGGCCCAATACTTGCTAAGGTTTTGCAAATGCGGGTAGCAATCTAAGTGGCCTTGATTGTGGGGAAAACTCCACAGTTAAGGCGCGCTTGAGCTAGAGGCGATCTGGGATGGGTGACCTCCCGAGGAAGTTTCTGGTTACCGGGTGCAAGCCCCGAAAGTGTATGATTGATGCTATGTGATTATTCATTTCACCAGTTTCAATCCCACTTCTTCACCCCTGTGAGCATCACCCGATGCAATGAGTGCTAAGTGAACTATTCAAATCATGAGAAATTAGTCACTTATGACTAGGTCATACGTGAATGACTTACTTAACGCAGTTGAATTCCAAAAATGATATCTAATATAATGCACTACGTAAACCCCCTATACTTAAATTCAAAAAGAGTGAAGGGATATCTAATTGAATGGTTCATGAGGCACAATACTTGCTAAGGTTTTGCAAATGGGGTAGCAATCTAAGTGGGCTTGATTGTGGGGAAAAATCGACAGTTAAGCACGCTTGATCCAGAGGTGATCTAGGATGGGTGACCTCCCGGAATGTCCTGGTTACCGGGTGCAAGCCCCGGAAGTGATGATTGACGCTATGTGATTTATTTCACCAGTTTCAATCCGACTTCTTCACCCCTGGAGCATCACCGGATGCAATGAGTGCTAAGTGAACTATTCAAATCATGAGAAATTAGTCACTTACGACTACCTCTCATGGAAATGGTCATACGTGAATGACTTACTTAACGCAGTTGAATCCCAAAAATGATATCTAACATGTAACCAATCATACAATCAAGACGATGCATTCCACAACAACAACCTCAATTTCCACATGGAAACATCACTACAACCATGAAAAACACCATGCAATACAACAAGCACATGAAATTCAAGCATATGAGATACATATGCAACCGATATGCATGCATGACCAACACACAGAGCCCATCCAGTGCAAGGGGTGAACCATGCTATGATACCACTCTGCGACACCATGTTACACAGTATTTTGTCACACCTCCTACACTTCCCTATGACATACCTCGAAGTGGCCGAAACATGACCATTATACAATATACTCATCCATGTATACAACTTAGATCCCTCCTAAGACTGTGTTTGGGAAATGTCTTGAGCTTTCCCTAAAGAAATAGCTCTTAAAACCCTAAAATGAGAGTCATCGCTCTTATGAGGATTAAAATAGCAATGGTCACTTGTTGCACTGTGTTTGACCAACGATGGCATCGCTTTGTTCCCTTGCATACCTACGATGATCCCAAAAAGGATGAGAAGCTTCATGATTTAGAAGCTTCCAGAGTGGCACTAGAGGTTGTTTCACATAGATGAGGTCAAATCCTCCCAAATTGACCTCTTTGTCTTATCCCTATGAGCTACCTCCTTGAGATGTGGGCCTAATCATATATTTGGAGAAGTCCTAACTCCCTCTCCCAACCTATAAATTCTTCTTCTACCATTCCCAAATGGTTGGTTTATGTCTATTTTCACCCTTATGCTAAGCTTGTGCCTAGAGGCTATTCATTAGACTTGGAGAAGGAGTGCTTGGAGAGCTCTTGGCTTGGACTTGGATTACCACTCAAGGAGAGTCTTTCAACATCAAGGCTTTGGTTGTAAGCTTACCTTTGTTTCCTAGTAATATATAACTGCTGGTTCATCTTCCCAAAATATATATGTTCATGTATTATTTAGCTTGACATTACTTGATCAATTAAGTAGGTTGCTATTGGATTTTCTATTGGTTTTGGCATTATTTTTTGTCTCTTGATCACTTTTGTAGGTTTATAAATGCTAAGAGAAGTAGGAACAAGTCTGTGATACAAGCGGTTTGAGGCCCTCAACAAAGGAAACAAGAATAGCACCAAAATGAGGTAGGCGATCTCTTTCGTTATGCTTTTCAATTATAACCTAGGAAGATGTCTAGTTGATTGTCACTTCAGTTGCTAGACCCACTCATTGGGCTAGAGGGATCGTCTCTATCAACAGACAATATTAACCTTGTCAATAAAATGGCAACTCAATTTGGGAGCCTATGATCCTTTCCTTCCATTTCTTCACCTTGTCTTTTGACGAGTTTGATCAACCATTCATTCTTAGACTTTATTATTTGTCTATAGCCAGTCTCACTTTCTGGTAGATACTTGAACATCATTCATTTGAGATGTTCTTGAAGATTTTGAGTTTCTTCCTTGTTTTTCTTGACCATCGCTTTTTTTACCCTCACATTCACGATGACATCGAGATTTTCTTGATTATAGTAGTGATGATCATTACTTTTCTCTTAATAGGTGCGCTGATTGTAGAAGTTAAAGAAATTTAGGGTTTGTCTTCCTGTTTTCAGTTCTTTTTTCCTTCTCCCGGTGATTTACCAGTGTGACCTTGGTTGACTCTTTTATTTTCTTATTGCAATCGCTTTTTAACTTAGTTTGAATATGCTTGAAGTTTGATTAGCCCTTTAGGGTTTCTAGGTTTTCTATGTCATCCTTATCCGCTCATTAGTCTTCTCATCAGAGATCAATTACCTATGTTAAAGAGTCTTTTGTGTGTTTGGACATCCTTTGCAAATCACTTTTGGTTCTCATGTCTTAAGTTATCTTCATTAGTATCTAATTGAGTAGATACTATGAAAGTTTCTTAAGTTCTCTTTAACAAACAATATATTACAAATTGGTTGTCTCATTTGAATTGAAAGGAAGAGTTTTCTTTGTCGTTTTGTGTTTCGGAAAGTAAAAGTGAGAGTGTGTATCTTTCCATAGTTTTTGAAGCAATTTTTGTTGCATTCAAATCATTAATGTGAAATAAATTTTCATGTTTTTTGGCTTGCTTTCATTCTCTTTTTATTTTGCACAACATTACATTGATTGCAATTAAGTGGAAAAGAGAAAAATCATCATTATTATCTTAAGGTAGTTTTTCTTTAAATTTTGTCTTGGCATTGCATTTTCTTATCATATGAAAGATTAGATTTCAAATTTTGCATTTAGCATTTAAATATTATCATGGATGCACTTTTTCATTTAGTTCAATGCATGATTTGAGTGATCTTCTTCCCTACATAGATAGCTTTCATTGAATTGAAGGATTTCATTTCATCATCTAGTCGCATTTTAGGAGAAGGTAACATTGTTAAGGCCTTGAAATCGAAGCATAATTCCAAGATTAACTTTAAAATCTATCACTTAATCTAAGGAGCATTTGAAACATCAATGTTCATACTTAGTGGTCTAGGCTAGAGACATGTTCTGACATCTATAAAACTTAGTAGCTGTCTTTCACTTTGGAATTAGACAGCGATAGCACGGACTTGTTCTCCATGTACCATCGCGTATATAAAGGGAGACCCTCATATGTTGCAAACCTTTATCCATAGGAAGCCAAGTTTGTCACCCTGTAAATGTGATACACCGAACATAACATTCGGAGAGATTTCCTACACATACGTCAAGTCCTTGGTAAATTTGTTTTCTAAGGTGCATATTGCAGTTCACGTTTACTTGGTACCCCTTTTACCTAGATTCACCTGAGTAGTCATTTTGATCTTTTCTGACTCTTTAAATTTGAAAAGATCATCGAGCAACTTGTTCTTTCAAGCTCCCTAAACCATCGAAAGAGACTAGAGTCACCTTTTCATCCTTTTCTTGACTCTTAAAATATGAAAAGGAAAAGATTTTGTTACTAAAAATAATTTCCCACGATCAACATGTCGAACCTAAGAAGTTGCTTCTTGGATCAATATTGAGTAATTCCCTATTAATTTCAAGATTTTTAAAGCCCTAAGCGAATCTCCTTTCCTTTTCTTATTTTAAGAGGAAGTCATCGTGGTTGAACCATTGAGTTCATCTCATAGTTCCCCTTCATTGTCTGATACTGAAGGGTCCTTCCAAGGAGTTCATTCGGAGCTTCCTCAATCACTTGAAGATCAAGGTTTTGAACTTGGGATTATTCAAAATATCCAACTTCTATCTTCTCTTCTGCCACCATTAGATTCTTGGTCACCTAGAGAATCTGATCCTCAGATCCCAGACAATCCTATTCATACCCTTGAGAGTCTGTAGACTCCTTAGAGTATTTAAGAGCTCGTCATTCATCATTGAATCTATTATTCAATTCTATTGTGATATCTCCTCAGCATCCTTACAGTCCTTACGATCTACCTGATATCTCTTTGGAGTTATTGCCTCACACATATCAGGTTCCTCGTCACAGGTTGTTTCCATCTATGGAGTCAGAAGGTGAAATCCCAACCTCTTCTCGAGTCATTTGGAAGTTTCCACTACCCATAACCCTCATATGATGAGAAAGGATATGAATTTCCTCCAGAAGGCTTTCCTTATACAGGAAGAGTTCCACCTCTCACCTTTCCTGGAACTAGTGGACCCATGTTGCCACATGGTTATACTACTTTAGCTCAGTTAGTTTTGAGTACTAATAGTGCTTCGTCATTGTATCAAAACCCCATTTGGTCTTCAAATGTTATGCCTACATACGGTTCGTTCATTATGAACATGACCTCTCAAACTTCTATACAAACTGTTGTGACCTCAGTTCCTATTCAACCTACAATTCCGTAACAGGCTGTTTTGTCATTTCAACTAACTCTTCTGGTACAACCGACTATTTCAGGTTAGTTTTCAGTTAGTATTTATACCCCTCCATCAAGTGGACATAATGTGCCACCACCTAGGGGTCAAGATCCGAATACTCCTCTTGTGTCCAGTGAAACCAATGTGAGTGGATTACAAACTAACATGGTTGGAGTTAATCAACCTTATTATGGTGGTATTCCTAACCCTGTTTGCCCATCCGGGTTAGGTAATATCCAGTACCAACAGCCTTATATGGCTCATTTTCCACTCCAATAGGCTTATGTCCCATATGGTTTGCAAGCCTTGGTTAATATGTCCTACATTTCTCAAGCAGGAACTTATGTCTAGCCTAGTCAATCCACTATTCCTGGTGGATATGGTCAGATTCAATTTGGACATTACCAATACCCACAAGGTATATCCCAAGGAACTATCCAACAACCTTTGCAGTAGCAAGGGCAAGCACTGCAACAACAAGGGAAATTGTTACAGTAGTAGGGGAAACCCGTGCCATAGTTTCAGTAGTCTTTGTAGTTGTAGACTCAGTTTGTTCAACAGTCTTCTCAACCTTTATCCTCGTAAGGCCAACCTTTGCAGCAAGAAGGTCAACCTTGGCAGAAACAAGATTTATATGCGTATCAACAAGGTCATCCTTTGCAAGCCCAAGGTCAACCGCTACAACAGAAGGGTCAAACTCTTCAGGTTTAAGTTCAACAGGTTCAACAACCTTATAACCTGTATGCCTCGTACAAAGTTTATCAACGACATATGGGGGGAAATATCAACTCTACCTTAGACCAAATCCACCTTATGGTCTAGGTAATCCTCAGTGGGGATAAAATCAAGTTCCGTATGGACAAAAGCCTCCACTGTGGGGGAAACATCCTTACCAGCAAGGATGGAACCCGCAGTTTGGATCTCCTCAAAGAATCTATATGTCGTTTAACATGCAGCTGCTTTTCTTTGCTATGTTGGAGTTGCCCGATTTCTCTACTCTCACGAATGATCCCATTCTTCATTCACCTTACTGGCCTCCAGTTCCAACTAAAACTCCAAGTGATTGTCCCAAATTCGAGGGAAAATATAAAGAGGATCTGCAAGCCCATATGATGATGTATCACCTATGGTTCTCCTCCAATTCGTATGTTCACAATTCTAGCCCTCTTCGCCTCTTTCATAGAACTCTCATAGGTGCTGCCAAAAAATGATATATCGAGTTGCCTCGACGTACTTATGATGACTTCAACTCTCTCACTATGGCCTTCTTCAATCACTTCCAATTGCTGGTTCAATATGAAATTTACACTCATTTACTTACATCCCTTAAGAAATACACACAACCCACATCTCGAATCATGTCCATGAATGGAGACGTCAGCGTCGCCTCATCAAGTTTGAGATTGTTGATGAGTTGTTAACTGAATGGTTCACAAAATAATTCATTAACGCGATTTCTAAGGATATAGCTATGGGAGGATGTGTTACTGAAGAGCAAGCTATTGCCTGTGCTCAGTATCTAGACTTAGTCTATTCACAATTTGGCACATTGTATGAGATGTTGCCTGATGCTTCGAGACCATATTTGGATCTAACAGCATCAAAGTCTCCTAATGTACACTGTGGATGGTGTGATTGGTTCCATTTCTTAGACTTCCACGAAAACTTCTTCGAAGCAAAAATCAGTCTCGAACACTGGTTCCAACAATCCCTCAAAGAATTCATCCAGTCCTGGTAAAATCTTTGAGGTCCATGTTGTTTAGTCTACTGCATCAGATAAGGCATCTAAAGGTAAGAACAAGGGAAAAGTTAAAGAAAAAGTCGATGCCCCAAAATAGGACCCTCCTAAATCATCTGTTGATGATGCTTCTTAAAGAAAGCCAAAATATCCTTGCCTCATCTCTGAGGAAGATCATTACACTAAGTATTGTCCCTGATGTTATGAGGTTAAACACTTGTTGTAAGGGACTCTGATTTTCTTAAAATAACATTTCCCTTATTAGTAGACACATTTGGTAGATCAACCACAATCCTCTGCTTCATCAGGTTCCCAGGTTTTCATGATGCAAGGTTCATCACCTATTTTGACTGCTACTCAAACGAAGGACTATCAAATCACTCACAAGAAGACAGTAAAAAAGGAAGTCATTGGTAACCCTTCTACTTCTACTCCATCTAGTTTTGGTCCATGTTAGGACCCAGAATTGACCAATTTTGACCTTATATTTTTGCCATAATATTATCCTTTTCAGTCACAAGTTATAAGCTTTGATTACACAATGACTTAATCACCCCAAGGTACGAAGTAACTTCCCGCATATGTATATGTTTAATTGTTCATTGCATATTCATGAATATCTTTATATTTATCTTTGGAAAAGCTGACTAAGTTGCCAAGTAATTGTCTTAAGCCCGCAGGAATTATAACTTATAGTTGCTGTAACACCAGAAACAGCAACTACGCAGTTGCTGCAACACCAGAAACAACAACTACGCAGTTGCTGCAACACCAGAAGCAACAACTATGCAGTTGCTACAGTCAGCAACAGTAACCATCTAAAGCGGGTTATTTTGCAATAGCTGGGAATAACAACGACAACTATCTGAAGAACGTTGACGTGGCATGATCAAGCAACTGTCTAAAGCGGGTAAAACACAGTTACCAGGACTTAAAACCGGAACAGCATGGGGAAACGACAAAGGAATGCGAGAATCCCAAGAAGACGGTCGAAGTTGGTTACCAGCTGTGTAATAGCCAGAACCTAAGAAAGAATATATTATTATACTGTTGTAATAGCATTTCTGTAATTCTTATTTTTGATTGAACGGGTTAACTGAATGAACTGTAACAATCTATTGTAATAGATGTCTCCTCTATAAAGAGGAGACATCTACATTAGTCAAGGGAGGATGGTCTGTAAGTGAAATTTTGGGAAACATCAGCAAGTCTGAACTTTATTGTATTTGAATCTTTTGGCAGATGAATAGAAGATCGTTCTGAGCACTTAAGCTATCCTTTGCGTTCTAGGGAATCTTGTGAGAGGGACTGTGCCCACCTTCCTCACAAGATTCACCCCTTTACTTTGCTGTCAAGTGTGTAAGTGTGTGATAGTTTCTTTTCTGCAGATACTCTGTTTGGATTCTGTAGCATTACCTCTTGAAATTCTGTTTTGCTAGCACTCTGTTTTATTAATTGTTTGAAGTTATGCAAGTGTATTTCACCAGTGAATTCGAGTGCAGTGTGCATTAGCAATCTGATTCTAGGGGTAGGTGTTGAACGTCCTCATCTGGAGGATAGGGTCCCGATCCTCTGCCAACAGAGCATCCATCTCTTTTCTTTCCAGATTTGTAATCTTAATTAATTACTTTTATTTTATCAGCACTATGACAACTTAGCGTAAGAATTACGTATACCACAGCTCTTAATGCTTTTAGAATTAAAGTACATACAGTACATGGTAGCCTTTGGAATAAAAAGACTTTCCCAGGTTGACAATTAATGTGGTACTTGATTGTTTAATTAATAAACAATTCAACTAGCCAACATTTTGGCGCCGTTGCCGGGGAAGGCAACTAAAGATTTCTAAAAGCGTTAATGATTTCTTTGTGAAAATAACAGGTGCATGAGAGGACGCAAGAAACCTAATTTCACAGGCGGTAAGGGAGGAAGAAAGAATTTTATTGATGAAATCATCTCAAAGGCCGAAACATCACAGAGGACGAGTTCCCGGAGACCTCAAATCCAGTACTCCTCACAAACGGATCGACAGACGGAGGAAGTATGGGACCAGAAAGGAAGCTGGAAGTATCAGAATACACTGAGGAATTGGTAGAAGAACCTGAAGAAACAGAAGATACAGAAGATAAAGTAAGCGATTCAGGAGAAAGACCAATGGAGGATAACAGAACAGAAGGAAGGGGGGAGAACTCACTCTCTACCCTGGAATTCCCCATTGGGGACCTCCTGAGAGGAACGACCCCGATGAAGAACATTCCCCTCTCTGCGTTACCCAACTTCCATGGGTTATCCTCTGAAGACCCGGATGAATTCCTCTTTGAATTCGATATAGTATGCAGAAGTTATGATTATATGAGTCCTAATCAGAAACTAAAACTGTTTCCAGCAACACTAAAATGGAACGTGTTGAGGTGGTTCATGAGCTTGGGAGCTCAGGCAATCACCACCTGGGACCAGATGAAAGAGGGTTTCCTAGCCAAATATCAAGATTACTGCCGAACAAGAGAAAGGAAGGAAGAACTGTTTAAGATGGTTCAGAAGGAGGACGAGAGCTTAGAATATTTTGTGGAAAGACTACAGTATAATCTGCAGAGGTCTGACCACCCTAATATGAGTAAAGATATTCTGAAAACCATATTGCTGAAAGGGGTAAGATATGACTTCTTGGACATGTTGAACATGCTGGGAAAAGGGGACATTTCCAAAGAACCATTTGATCAAATTATTAATCTCTACATGAGGTGCTCAAGAGGAGTGGGGAAAAGATCAAAGAGCAGAGATAATGTGTATTCAAGAGTTCAGAAGTGAGCCAGTGGAGGAGCAACAAAAGCCGAAATAGGTAACTTATTGGAAGAATTTAAAACTGAAATGCTAAGTTCTTTTGCTTCACAAATCAATGCTCTGCAGGTTAAGAAGAAACATGCGGAAGCACAAGCTGCTTTAGCTATTTTCTGTTCTAAATGCAGAGGCAAACACCCACTCAGGGAATGCCCACTGGATAAGACACCTATCTGTACAATCTGCGAAAAGGACCATGAAACCCAACAATGCCCCTCTCTGCCTGGAATCAAAGCAGCATTGTAGACAACCGAACAAGAGGCTGAAGCAGTGTACCTGATGACACAGAGGAGGAAATGGCCACAAAGACAAGGTATGAGCTCTAACACAGCATTCAGTCGTTGTAATAATAATTCTCCTTTTCAAACAAACTACCCACCCATGAACCAAATGCAGTACCCACCCTTTAACACAATGAATTTTCCACTTATGCAGCAACCAAATCTCCCTTTTCCTGATCCTACTATATGGAATCCTTGGGCCCCCCAGCAACCGTATTTTAATCAATGGAACCCAAATTGGGAAGCCCAACAGATACCATTTCCTCAACAACAACAGCCTCTTTCCTTACCATCCAATACTTCACAGAATAACCAAGAAATGAGACCCCAACTGCCTGTGCAACCTAACCCCAATCCAAACAATAATAAAGCCTTGTAGGTAATCGAAATTCAAAGTCAACCTGCCCTCCCTATGCAATGTAATGATATCCATTTACGCTCTGGGAGAATAGTTGAACCCATCATAGATGACATTACTGACTCTGAAAAAGAAGAAACTAGGAAGGAAAAGTCATCCAATAAAGATACTGAAATTCTTGAATCACCCACTAACAAGACTGTCCAAACAGCTGAACCACCCTTCCCTAAAAGATTGACTCTGAGTAAAACGTTTGAGCCACCAGCTTTTAATCTTTTAGGAGAACTGCAGAATTTATATGTTAAAATCCCATTATTACAAGCACTAAGAGATGTCCCTATCTACGCCAGAACTATTAGGGATATTTGTGTCAGGAAACCTGGAAGAAAAGTCAAGGAACCCCTCATAGTTCATGTGATGGGAGAACTGACTGCTCTAATGACAGAAAAAGACCCCCTGTGAAATACGGTGACCCTGGTCACCCTACAGTAACAATTCAGGTCGGCAAGACCTTTGTCTCTAAAGTTCTAGTGGATCTAGGTGCTGCAATAAATATTATGACACTTGAAACAACACAATTACTGCAGTTGAAACATTTAATCAGGGAAACTCCAACCATTTTAGAGCTGGCTAATTGCTCTACGATTAAACCTGAGGGCGTGATCGAAGACCTGGTAATCTCTGTAGAACTTGGAATTACTCGGCCGATTTTGTGGTGTTACAAACTAAAACAAAGTTGTGGGGTCATCCATTAATTCTAAGATGACCTTGGTTAGCTACAGCAGATGCCTTCATCAGCTGTAGATCTGGATCAATGACAATATCCAATGGGCAGGAAACTAAATAGTTGACTCTTTACCCTCATGCCACACCCATGATTAATAACGATAATTCAATATGGGTAGACTATGAGGATGAGGAAACCCAATCTATTTTAACAATAAGACAAGCTTTAACTCTCAAAAACTCAACCGAAGATGAATTAATCAGCAACTTTATTTCTGAACCTTCTTCGGTTAGCTCAGAAATACATAATCACCTCATTACAATCCTAGAATCAGAATCCTAGAACAACCTTGAAACTGAAAATTCATCTCAGATACTAGCTGGCAGTCCCTCCAAAAGTGTGACAGTAGAAATCGAGCCAGGTAAAACATTAAATATAAATCCTAACCTAACAGACGATCAAAAACAGTAGTTAATGAAGCTACTTAAAGAAAATAAGGAGGCATTCGCTTGGGATTATACAGACATGAAAGGGATTTCCCCTGAACTGTGCACTCACCGTATTTATATTAAAGAAGGATCCCGTCTAGTTTGTCAACCCCAAAGAAGGATGAATCCCAATCTGAGGGAAATAGTAAAAGACGAGCTTCAAAAATTGTTAAATGCAGGATTTATAAATCCCATATCCAATAGTGAATGGGTTTCTCCGCTATTAATAGTACCCAAGAAAAAGGGGAAATGGCGAGTATGCGTAGACTATAGAGCCCTAAATAAGGCCACCCAAAAGGACCATTTCCTGTTACCATTCATTGATCAGGTATTAGATAACTTAGCTGGTAAGAAGTTCTTTTCCTTTTTGGATGGATTCAGCGGTTATAATCAGATAAGGGTTGCACCCCAGGACCAGGATAAAACCACTTTTACTAGCCCTTGGGGGACCTTTGCTTATAGGGTTCTCCCATTTGGTCTATGTAATGCACCAGCGACATTTTAGAGAGCGGTCATAGGTATCTTTTCTGATATGGTAAATGATTCTCTAGAGATTTTTATGGACGACTTTACTCCTTATGGAACTGCCTTTGAAGATGCTTTGCAGAATCTTGAAAAAGTACTTAAGCGGTGTATTGAAGCACATCTTGCCTTAAGTATTGAGAAATGCCATATGATGATGAATGAAGGCATTGTATTAGGCCATTA
>APFE030917539.1:93943-156536 GCA_000404065.3 Pinus taeda | reverse complement strand
TATGATGATGAATGAAGGCATTTTATTAGGCCATTATGTTTCATTATTAGGAATTCAAGTCGATCCTGCAAAAATACAGGTAATTTTGACCCTCCCTATTCCCAAAACCCAGACAGAAGTAAGAAGCTTCTTAGGACATGCAGGGTACTACAGAAGATTTATCAAAGATTTTTCTAAGATAGCTTCCCCTCTGTTTGTGTTACTAACGAAAAATGTTGAATTTAAGTGGACTGATGACTGTGAAAAAGCATTTGATCAGCTTAAACATCAGTTGTCCATAGTTCCGATTTTGAGAGGACCAGATTGGGCACTCCCCTTTCACATATCCTCTGACGCCTCAGACATTGCCATAGGAGCTGTCCTGGGACAGGAAGAAAATAGTCTTCCATATGCCATTTACTTCATTAGTAAAAACATGACTCCCGCAGAACTCAATTACACGGTCACTGAGAAAGAATTTCTAGCAGTTATTTATGCTATCAACAAATTTAGGCATTACATCACTGGTTATACTACTTTTGTGCATACCGATCACTCGGCCATTAAATACTTAATGAATAAATCAGTTACAAATGCCCGAGTCACTAGATGGTTGTTGTTATTACAGGAATTTGATATCACAATTGTAGATAGACCAGGAAAAGAAAATGTAGTTGCTGACTTTCTTTCTCGATTAAAAACTAATGAAAATATTCCAGTAGATGATTCTTTCCCCGATGAATATTTATTTGCAGTCTCTGCCCACTCACCTTGGTATGCAGATATTGCTAACTACTTAGTTGCAGGAAAATTACCATCACACCTATCACACAGAGAAAAAAGGAAA
Source organism: Pinus taeda (assembly GCA_000404065.3). Taxonomy (NCBI): domain Eukaryota; kingdom Viridiplantae; phylum Streptophyta; class Pinopsida; order Pinales; family Pinaceae; genus Pinus; species Pinus taeda. The sequence goes on along the minus strand of APFE030917539.1, from coordinate 155,710 downwards.
ATCATTCAGCAGACCACTAGGTACAGCTGGATAAGCGGATGTCTGTTCCATACAGGGATAGATCAGGAAATCCGAAGATGTGTTGGGGAAGACGAGATTTATGACATACTAAAAGCTTGTCATGATGATCCTTGTGGAGGACATTTTGCAGACAAAAGAACAACACACAAGGTACTTAGAATGGGGTATTATTGGCCATCACTTTTTAAAGATGCCCAAAAATATGTGAAGGCATGCGACAGCTGTCAAAGAATGGGCCAGCCTAACCATAGGGATGAAATGCCACTCAATCCCCACGTAACTCTTGAACCTTTTGAGAAATTGGCATTAGATTTTGTAGGTCCCATTAATCCTCCATCTAATCAAAGAGTGTACATATTAGTATGCATGGATTACATGACTAAATGGGTAGAGGCCAAAGCACTCATTAAAGCTAATGAAGAAGCAGTAATAACGTTCTTATTTGAAGAAATCTTTGTTAGATTCGGACTACCCAGAGAATTAGTCACTGATGGAGGACCTCCTTTTAATTCTCATGGCTTCAAAGACACGCTCCAAAAATATCATATCAAGCACAAAATGACTACACCATACCACCCCCAAGCAAATGGGCAGGTGGAAAGTACCAACAAGGTCATTGAAGCCATCTTGACAAAAACTATAAAGGAGAACAGAAGGGACTGGTTTCAGAGACTGCCTGAAGCCCTATGGGCCTATAGAACCACTTGGAGAAATACAGCAGGCTTTTCACCCTATGAGTTAGTTTTTGGAAAAAATGTTATTTTCCCTGTAGAGTTTGAAATCAAAACCTTAAGAACTTCTTTAGCTGTTAACCTTGATTTAACTGATGCACAGACAGCCAGGTTGCAGCAGCTTCAGGAATTGGATGAGAAAAGATTGGAGGTCGTCCATCAAACAATAATGATACAGAAACAAAGAAGCAGATGGCATGACAGAACCATCAAGCAGAAGCAGTTCTAGAAAGGTAACTGGGCTCTACTTTATGATTCCTGTTTCGAGAATTTTCAGGGGAAGTTAAGAACAAGGTGGTTAGGACTATATGAAGTGGATGATGTTTTTCCAAATGGAACGGCTAGACTTTTAACAATTGATGGGAGCAGAACACCACTGTTAGTAAATGGCTACCGACTTCGGTTATACCAGCGGCCGGTTTCCAAGGAAGATTTTAAAGCTACTTGCATGGCAATAAAACAATATTCTTTTCCAGGGGAACTTGCTACCCCTCAAAGCACTTGAATTTCTATTATTTATGCAATTTTTAGGTTAGATATTCTGTTTTTTTTAAAGAAATTAATAAATCCTATCAAGGATTGCGATATTAAATTTCAGTATTTTGCAGATTTTAGCTTGGGAAGTAGCTGAAAACAAAAGTTTCAAAGGGATTATTTTGCGAACGCGGAACTTCTGTTGCTGAAACACCACTTCCCGTTGCTGCAACACCATTCCCCGTTGTTGCAACATTATTTCCCGTTGTTGCAGCACCATTCCCGTTGCTGCAACACCATTCCCTGTTGTCCCAAGTACCATTTCCCGTTGCTGCAACACCATTCCCATTGCTACAACACCATTTCCATCACTCTAGTACATTTCCGGTTTTTACAAATGTCTTCTTCCCGATGATTCCCTGTTGCTGCAACACCAATCCCGGTGCTACAACATCGCTTCCCGGTCATGAAATACCCTTCCCAACGAATTCCCTCACGCACACCAGTCTTACCACTGCAGCCCCAAGGAACAATTTTTGATAAAATATACCACTCCTTGTGATGACTATAGCACCCTACTATCACTTTCCGTCATTATCATTACAAATCGCCGGTATTCCCACACTTTCAGATCCGCGGTAATCATTATGACCTAGCAGAGGACAAGATACGACTTTTTGACGCAACAATCAAAAAGGTAAAATACGAAGGTACGCATGTTTATGAATGGACATTAAATAATAGATAATGTGGAGAAGTTGATAGGACTATCAATTAATTATACTTCCAATCATATCGCTCACATGTAGAAGGGGGGGAGTACCAAAGCAATTCCTATAATGATACACCACGCCAACTGCCGCCACCCTTAATTCTCCCGGTAATATGTAAAAGTCACCCTATCACCGCATGCTACCAATTGCGATGTTTTTACTCTGAACTGAAATTGGAAGCTCGGCTCTGAACTCTGAAATTCACTGAAACAACGGCCATGGGAGGAACTCTCATCACACATGAACCTGGCTCGACAGCAGTCCTTGAACTCTATCCGGACATTTATCAGATTTTCTTGCAAGCAGGCTGGATAGAGTATTTCAGGAGACTTCCGGACTTTAATGAGCAGCAAGTCCTTGAATTTGCATGCAATTTAACAGAAGGATTTTCTGTCGTTCAAGGAATTCAAATCCCAGTCATAGAGGAAGTGATAGCCCAAGCTACCAGGCTACCAGCTAATGGCATACGATGGTTCAGCAGGAAGCACCTAATTCTTAATGCGCAGCAGGATTTTCTTCGACCAGGCGAGCAGGTAGAACCTAAGGGCAGAGGCGTAGCACTTCGGTCGTTACCTCAACCGTGGTCGAGAGTTGTTGAATTTGTCAAGAAATACCTGACGTGCGAAGGCCACTATCAGGTAATTTATCATCACAATTTCATCCTGTTAAATCATTTGAGAAATGGTCAGCTAATAAACATGCCATATTATCTATTGGGTTGTCTCAAGAACATGTCACGTTATGCTGTTAACGCAAAGTGTCCACTTCTTTCCCTAAAACATCACCGTTTAGCCCAATTACTCATTAATAGAGCCCTTGCTTTAAATAATCCTCCACCCCCCATTCATCCCTAGCAGGAGGCAGAAATTCCACAACCAGAACATGAACTTCCTCAGCAAACGGAGGACATGCCTGAGAAAATCCCTCTGCAAAACCCTCAGCAGGCAGAGCATATCCCTGAACAATTCCACCAAACATCCCCGCAATTTGCTGAGAATGAACAAGCAACAGTAGAAATGACCGCAAGAACAACCCCATCTCCCAAAAGAACCAGTTCCTCAATTCCCATACTTGGCATTTCTACTGATGATTCCGACGACAATATCCCCATTATCCTGCTTAAACGAAAAAAGCAACAGAGAAAGGAAACCCCACCAAAAAGAAGAAAAGCTAGGGTTTCAGCTAAGACACCTGCTGCTCCGGCTACTACCCCTGAAGCTGGCCTGAAGAGAAAAATTCCTGAATTCACTGCTTTTCTACCGAAGCGAAGAACTCGGTCATCGGTAGTAGCTAAAATTCCTAACCCCCCTAGTTCACCACCCATTACTTTAAGGATCCGCACTCCCACCGGTCCTCAAAGCCCCTGTCCCTCACCCTCGGAAGTTGAGATGCAGAGCATTCATAGCTTCGTGACATCATATGTTAAGACAACTGACACACAAGAACCAGTTGCCGACACCCAAGGTAATAGTGATCAAATGGTTGCAACACAAGAAACAGCCACTTCCCCAGGTGACACACAAGAACCACCTATGGGGAATACTGACCAAAATGATGAAACACAACATTTGCCTCCACTGGATCCTACCGCTCCACAAGATCAACCTACCATACCTGCCTTGCAGGAAGAAATTGAATTTCTGAAATCTCAGATTCAGGATTATCAGGAGGAAATAATAAGGATCAAAGAAGCATATCAAAATGAATGCAGCCTGCATTTTTTAGCACGAGTAGTGTCTGCAGCAGAGAAAAGTAAAGATAAGGAGTATATGTGTGCCAATTGTGGTGAAATATATACTCAAGCGGGATATAAGGTAGTGGCAGAACCGATGAAGGAAGCCGCCGCTGTTGCAGATGACACAAAAGAGCCTGCTATTGCACAGACAGAAATATCACAATCCTCTGCTGGAATAAAAGATCCTGTTGTCACACAAGAACCAACAAGCTCTCCAGAGAAAGTGCAGATAGAAGAACCTGTTGTTACACAAGAACCAACAGGCTCTCCGGAGAAGAAACAAGACCAAAGTAAAGAAATTACTGACACACAAGAACCAGTAAGTCCCCCGGAAACTGCACAAGATCAAACTAAAGAGCTTACTGATACACAAGAACCAGTAAGTTCCCCAACGACTATGCAGGAAGAAACAGGGAGTAAAGCAGAGGAGAATACAGACTCACCCCGACCTACCCAAATTGTCATGGAGGAAGTATTTACACAGGAATCAGCAAATGAGGAAAAAGGTATAGACCCACCCCGGCCTACCCAAATTACCATAGAACAGAATGAATCAGGACAACAGGAGGAAGAGACACTAGCTGCAAACAAAGAAAAAGATGTTGGATTATCCCAGTCTACTCCAACAGAACATATTATCCTTATTGATGCCTATACATAAACAGAGTCTCCCTCTGTTAATAATGCATGCATAGAAACAGAAAGTTTTCAAGCATTGAAAGGAAAATGGTGCAAAGAATATGAGCAGTCACAAGGCAAAGCATTCAAACAGCAAAAAGGGACTTGGTTCAATCATGCATATAGGAACTGGGAAGCACTTGAGCAATGCAGAGCTCAATATAAAGAAATCACGAAGTTAAAAGCCAGATTGTCCCAGATGTTTGAATTATTCCAAAGAATACTTGCCACAAGGAAACCATCTTTTAATTATGCAACATTTTTTAGGGAGAGACTGATATTCTTACAGATAAAGGCTGTAAGAGAAGGTAGACCTCATCAGGTGGTTACATCAGAACAATTTATGCAAACTTTTGCAGAGGCACCTAAAAATGATCAAAACCTGTTATGTGAGGTTTATCTACACAATGAAGCCGTGTCTGAAGAAAGAAACATGAATATGCTACCTATGGTTGGCGACATACAGCTGAGAGCCTTCATTTCCTTTTTAGCCAACCAGCTTACATGGCAGAATGCCTTTATCTGAGCCCAACATAATGAACAGAATTGCCTTCTGTGGATTAGGGCTGAACCACAGAATGCAGCCACTTTTATTGTACAACATCAAACAATGATAAAGGATCCTGATATGAAAGACCACGTCAGGCAATTGCAAGCAGTAGTCCTGAAAGACTGTCAGCACTATCTGAAAACCAAGGCACCCTTGGTTGTAAAGGCAAACAATTTGTTTTGGGAAAACTGCCCCAAAGAAAGGAAAGAATATCACCCTTATAATCCATCAAATTTATAGGTATCACTCACGAGGGTACCTTTCTATATTAGATGCATGCAACACTGTGCTGAAAGCTGGATGGGCTACAAATTTAAATTTCCACTTCTATGGTTATCCGGTGAACAATATAAGGGTCAGTTTAGATTATCCAACAAGGAGGAAGTAGCAGCATGGAAACATATACAGACTGCCTGTGGGTTCAGAAAGAAGTTTGATGTCACCTCCTATAGTTATTGTCTCAGTAATTTACACTGTTCATCCCAGCACTCCGACTCGGACTCAGAGTAAAACATTGCATGAGGACATGTAATATCTTCAGTTGGGGGGGATGTTAGGACCCAGAATTGACCAATTTTGACATTATATTTTTGCCATAATATTATCCTTTTCAGTCACAAGTTATAAGCTTTGATTACATAATGACGTAATCACCCCAAGGTACGAAGTAACTTCCTGCATATCTATATGTTTAATTGTTCATTGCATATTCATGAGTATCTTTATATTTATCTTTGGAAAAGCTGACTAAGTTGCCAAGTAATTGTCTTAAGCCCGCGGGAATTATAACTTATAGTTTCTGTAACACCAGAAACAGAAACTACGCAGTTGCTGCAACACCAGAAACAGCAACTACGCAGTTGCTGCAACACCAGAAGCAGCAACTACGCAGTTGCTACAGTCGGAAACAACAACCATCTAAAGCGGGTTATTTTTCAACAGCTGGGAATAACAACAGCAACTATTTGAAGAACGTTGATGTGGCATGATCAAGCAGCTGCCTAAAGTGGGTAAAACATAGTTACCAAGACTTAAAACTGGAACAGCATGGGGAAACGGCAAAGGAATGCGAGAATCCCAAGAAGACGGTCGAAGTTGGTTACCAGCTGTGTAACAACCAAAACCTAAGAAAGAATATATTATTATACTGTTGTAACAACATTTCTGTAATTCTTATTTTTGATTGAACGGGTTAACTGAATGAACTGTAACAATCTATTGTAATAGATGTCTCCTCTATAAAGAGGAGACATCTACATTAGTCAAGGGAGGATGGTCTGTAAGTGAAATTTTGGGAAACATCAGCAAGTCTGAACTTTATTGTATTTGAATCTTTTGGCAGATGAATAGAAGATCGTTCTGAGCACTTAAGCTATCCTTTGTGTTCTGGGGAATCTTGTGAGAGGGAATGGGCCCACCTTCCTCACAAGATTCACCCCTTTACTTTGCTGTCAAGTGTGTAAGTGTATGATAGTTTCTTTGCTGCAGCTACTCTGTTAGGATTCTGTAGCATTACCTCTTGAAATTCTGTTTTGCTAGCACTCTGTTTTATTAATTGTTTGAAGTTATGCAAGTGTATTTCACCGGTGAATTCGAGTGCAGTGTGCATTAGCAATCTGATTCCAGGGGCAGGTGTTGAACGTCCTCATCTGGAGGATAGGGTCCTGATCCTCTGCCAACAGAGCATCCATCTCTTTGCTTTCCAGATTTGTAATCTTAATTAATTACTTTTATTTTATCAGCACTGTGACAACTTAGCGTAAGAATTACATATACCACAGCTCTTAATGCTTTTAGAATTAAAGTACATACAGTACGCGGTAGCCTTTGGAATAAAAAGACTTTCCCAGGTTGACAATTAATGTGGTACTTGATTGTTTAATTAATAAACAATTCAACTAGCCAACAGTCCGCTCCACATTGAGCACTCGAATAGTGAGTCTGTAATCTGACTACCTCCCGAGGGTGTTCTTCAGAAATCATCTTTTAATCTGAATGCTAGAGCTACACAACACTATAATATTATTTAGGATTTAGCTCAGGCACCTTCAGTGATGTCTACCTTGGAGTTTTTCCAATCCTGCCCAATGCAGGGGAAGTCACATTTGTTTTCTATAGGTGCTATTAATCCTTCCAATTTGAGTCTGATTGCGTTCGATCTTGAAAACCACGTGCCTCATCTTCCTCATCATATTTCTTTTCTAATACAAGTTCTTACCAAAGGAAAGACGATTTATCAGATTGTTATTGATGAAGGTGCTTCTACTTACATCATGTATTTTTCATGTTCGAGGCCATTGGATCTCCTACTCTTAACTAGTCCTCGAACACCTTGGAAGCCTTTGATGGAAGAGGCTCAGGTCCATATGGCATTCTCACAATCTTGTCGATTACATTGGAAGGAAAGACCATTGAATTAGAAGTATAAGTTGTGCATGAAAATCTCAAATACAACCTTCTTCTTGGGTGAAGGTAGACCCACGCTATGTTTTGTGTAGTTTCTTCTTTATTTCAGGTGCTTCATTTTCCTCACGAAGGAAAAATTGTCACCGTTGTTCAACTATATTTCTTTTCCTCTGATTCATCCAACGACAACTTCCATTACGTGGAAACTCTAAGATTCCTTATCAAAGTGTGGGGGAAGGTCTTTTCAAGGGCTCTACTTTAATGGGTACTTTTACTCTCCCACCTCTGAATCTTACTTCAATTAATATGATCTTGGTTTCTACGGATCCTTGGATTATCCCTATCACAAATCAATTTGATTCATTTGGCAATGCTATGCCTTTAAGTCTATTAGAGCAAAATTGTCAAGAAATTATCTTGTCTTCGATGCCCACTTCCGAAAGTCATAGTATTTTCAGTATGAACCTGGACACTTATGTTCCATCTCCTTGGCTTGGTTCTTGGGATTCTTTGGATACTTTGAATGAGACATTCCCCACAAATGAGAGTATCGTTGAGGTCATGTCTCTGGACAAAAATCCATGGAATAGTCTACATCATCGTTCTTCATTTCTTCCTAGCCTCAATGAGATGCCTTCTTGTATTGAAGCATTTGTTTCTCACTACCCCACATCTTCACTTCAAAAACCTATCCTGGTGCATGAAGTCTCATGAGAGGGTAACATTGGAAACATCACTACTACTATGCCTCTTGACATTTCCATTAAACCTAGAATTTCGAAGAACATTCATATTGGGGTTTCCTATTCTCCAGATGAGATGAGGATTTAGACTCAACTTTTTAAAGAATTCTGAGACATCTTCACATGGTCATACGAGGAAATGCCTAGTATTGATCCAACAATAGTGGTGCATGAGGTACCAACTTATCCTAGTGCCAAGCATATTCACCAACAACTTCACCCCGTGCTTCCTCGAAAGGGTGTTGCTATTAAAGTAGAAGTGGAGAAGATTTTAAAAGAAAGTTTTATTTATCCTATCCCATTGACAAATTGGGTGTCCAATATTGTCCCTGTTGCCAAAAACCAGGGCACAATCCATGTCTCTATTGTTTACCGTGATGTCAATAGTGCATGTCCAAAGGAAAATTATCCCACTCCATTCATTGATCAAATCATTGAAGAATGCACTGGCAGTGATATTTTCGCATTCATGGACATTTTTTTCTAGCTATAACCAGATTAACATTTCACCTGCTAATCAACATAAAATGAACTTTATCTGTCCTCGGGGCACTTTTGCTTATAAAAATCTTCCTTTCAGTTTTAAGAATGTTGGAACCACCTTCCAAAGAGAAATGTCTTATGCATTTCATGAGATTTGACACATTTTTCAGCCTTATCTTGAAGACCTACCAGCTCATTCTGCTAAGAGTTGTGACCATCCGGATCAGTTAAGATCCATATTTTTGCGAAGTCGACAATATAATATCCATGTGAATCCATAGAAGTGTGTGTTTTTTGTTGAGTTTGGATGACTCTTGGGTTTTGTTGTGTCTTGTGAATGCATCCAAATTGATCCTTTGAAAGTTGAGGTAATTTTTAATTTACCCCCCCCTCCCCCCCCCCCCCACCTCAATTGTTGCAATTGCAGATCAGCCTATAGAGAAAGGCTAATTTTCTCCTTCAATTCATCCGTAATTGTGGATTTTAACCCCATACAGAAATTACATGCATGCGAATTCTAAAAGCAGAAAATAAAAAATGACGAGAGCATAACACATAAAAAAATATACACATATATTTTCCCCTGGATCCCAAAATAGGACTACCAGATTTTCATTATGTTCCTGTCAATGTTATAATACATATATATACATTCTAAAGAATCCATAAACCCTAATCCATTAACTATGGATTAGAACGTCACCATAGTTCCCTTAATCAGATCTACATAATACCATGAACCAAAAACCATCGTACCCAAAACCATGTGCGAAATCCATGTACAAAACCATAGGTAATATAGGGTCCGAAAAAAATTACCAGGGCACTACCCCCTAGACCCCGTGCATGGGAGATCCCTGCATACCCCCTAAAAGGGGGGCTACCACCCTCCCTATGACCCCCCCAATAGTCGTGGAAATAATATAACACAACCCAACACTAATTACGCTGAACTCGGCAAGGGTTTTATTCGCTTACTTAAGAAGGAGATCCCCTTCATTTGGGATGAATTTGCCCAGAAATCATTTGATGCTTTGAAAGAAACACCTATCAGTGCTCCTTTACTGCATCCCCCAGATTATCAACGCGATTAATTCCTATACTTGGCTGCAACTAATACTACTATTGCTATGGTGTTAGGTTAGGATGATGACAATGGAAACGAGCACATGGTTTATTATTTAAGCCAAAAATATTCTCGATACTGAGTCTCAATATGCCCATGTCAAGAAGCTTGTTTTGGCGGCCATCCATGTTATCCAAATATTTTTCCATTGTATCCTTTTACAGAAAACAACAGTGATTTCCAATTGCAACCCCATGACCTATATACTGACTCGTTAGTTACTGGGGTGCAAATACTCCAAATGGCTCATTATCCTGTAGGAGTTTGATTTGGAGTTTATTGCTTCCAAATCAAAGAAATTGCTCATTTTTGCTGAGTTAATTTTTGCTCTTCCATATGCAAGCACTTCAACTAATTTTACTAAGCAGATACACAATGAAACTCTATTTCTATTATCACTCTCAACCCATGGTATGAAGATATTATTGTCTATCTTCAAACCTAAACCTTCCAATTTGAGTTGTCTCTATCAGACCGACGTAGCATCCAGCATTAGTCCCAACCCTATCGGATCCTTGGTGATACATTGTATCAGGTCGGTGTGGAATCTTTTCTTTAGAGGTGTCTCACCCTAGAAGAGGTTGAACGGGTCTTAAATGATTTCCACTTTGGTGCCTGTCGTGGTCATATTTTTGGATATGCCACTGCTTAGAAAATCCTCCGTGCCAGTTATTTTTGGCCTTCTATCTTTAAATATTGCATCCTAACTGTTAGAAAAGGCCACGAATGCCTGATTTTCAACTGCAAGTAGCATGCACCACCCATGCCCCTACACCCCATAATTACCATTTGCCCATTTTCTAAATGGGGCATTGATTTCATGACATGTAACCCTCACTTGGCAGAGGGGTAAGGCTATATAATCATCGCCATCGACTATTTTACTAAATGGGTTGAGGCGATGCCTATATACAATGCTGATGGTATTACTACTACTCAGTTCCTTTTTAACCATGTCATAGCATGTTTTGGTCTTTGTCAAGCCATTGTGACTAACCATGGATCACATTTTCGTTAGCACATGATGGCAGAGCTAACTGCTCAGTTGGGCCTTTGTCATGATAGCTCAACTCCTTATTATCCACAGGCCAATGGCCAAGTTGAGGTAGTTAATCAAGTTTTGATTACTATGCTTTAGTGTACCATTGGGAAGTACAAAAGGGATTTACATTTAATTCTATTCTTAGCTCTTTGGTCTTACAAAACTTCTGCTAAGATGGCCGCTCGATTCACTCCATTCCAGTTGGTGTATGGTTTAGAGAAAACTCTTCCAATTGAATGCGAAATCCCTTCGCTCAAATTAGATATCAAACTTCTTTCGGATACCACACCTGAAGAGGAGTGACTACTATATCTTGAGAGGCTTGATGAGACTCATCTCATTGCTGTTATAGTCATTGAAGCTTAAAAGAAACGGGTCAAAGCTAATTTTGACCAGACGTTTCTCCTCGCATTTTTGTTGAAGGCATCTTGGTCCTTGTTTACGATCAAGCAAATGATAAGTTGGTAGAAAGAAAGTTAGAACCCAAGTGGCATGGGCCCTACATCATTAAGCGTGTCTTACAAAAATGTTCTTACGAGCTATGTGATTATGAGGGAAATGCATTGTCGCAGCCCCATAATGGGTTGTATATGAAGAAGTATTAGGCGCAAAATTCATGTAATGACTTTTGTACAATAGTGTCTTAATTCATTAGTGTATGTTTTTTTATTTTTTGTGTTTGTTTGCTTTGTAGACATGTGATTTTCTGCTTACCCTATGTTCCAATTGGCTTGCAAATGTCATCAAGCCATTACATTGGTTTTGCTGATGGTTCTTGTCATAGCACACAGAACCTGTCTTCTGCAGCATGGGTACTCTATGCCCCTAATGGTGAGTTGATTAACTTGCAAGGTATCTACCTTGGCCGAACAATTAATACTATTACTCAATGTAGTGCAGTCATTAAACTCTTGTCAAAAGCAGTTGCTCTTGGCATTAGGGATTTAGTTGTCAAGTTGGATTTGCAACTCGTTGTGTTACAATGAAACAATATTTACACAATGAGAAATCCACAAATATTGTGTATGTATCTACGTGTTAGGTTACTAGAAATAAATTTTGATTTCATGACATATCAACACATTCCACGTAATTTAAATACATTAATAGATGCATTGGCAAATTTTGTTCTTGACAGGCATTTACATCATTTAATAAAACTGATCATATTATGGACACATAAGTAGAAAATAAAACAATCATATATATATAGTTATATATATATAATATATAATATAAATAATATATAATATATATATAAATAATATATAATATTATAATAATATCGTGTCTATCAGAGTGTTTACATCAAAATATCAAAAAATAAAGTGTTCTAAGACACTTGGCTTTCAAAGCCTACAAAATGTGTAAAAGAGCTAGAGAGTCTATCAGCTTGCACGGTGCTCATGATAACATGAGATTGCTCTGATCACTCACCCTAACAGCTGACGCAATCTTGTAGAGACTCCCATAGTGTGTCTCTTCCAATGAAATGGAACAACATCAATAGTGGAATACTTTGGGACTCCACGAGTTATCGCCTCTAGATTGCACTCCATCTCAGCTAAGGGTCTACCCCTTCTTCATAATATTAGCCCACTATCTAATGTGCAACTCACTGTGCTATTGACAATATGCCTAGTGGTATCTCTGGTCCCACATCCACACATTTATCACAAGTTGAGTCTCATTTTATCCTCTCTTTTTTTTTTAAATCATAAAACTTGAAAAAATATAATAAAAACAGTTTTTACCTGCATCAGTCCACTATACTCCTAGTGGCAGAGGTAGATCTGGATCCCACCTAAAATTCGTGTCAGCATAAGCATAGTCATCTACAACTAGTAGTTGTCATTCTAGCCAAGGAAAGAACTTTGGTGGATAATGCATATATTTGACCCATGCCTCCTCAAGGCATGAACTGACTCCATCTCACGAGTATTGGATCTCGAGGGACAGGATTTGGTACCTCTGCCCACTGATACTAGAACAAGGGTACTCTCTCTAAGAAGAAGGTCACCAGTAAACCGAACTTGAATTGCTTCAGGTGTCCATGATTTCCCTTGGTCAGCTGCCTTTTCATATTTGTCAAAAGGCCTCCGCACCAATTAAATATGGTATGAGTTAAAGATGCAATAGCATACTGGAACTTAGATTTTGAAGCCTCATGCAAAGCTTGTGTGCCAGACACACATTCCATAGTGAATAAAATCATTCTCAAGACAAGGTTATTGGCTATTTTTGTTATCTTCACCTTACCTCTGTTGGTCATTTCAACACCTCGACAATGCCTCTGGACTAAAGTCCTTGTACTTTCACCTCCTCGGCAAGATCCAAAGATTTGGATCACTTCCCCTCTTCAGGACAATCTCGTGATGAAGTAGATATCCATCTCTTCAATTTCTAGTCCTTGGCCTTTTATGATGAAGATCTGTCAATCTACATCCTAGAGACTGATCAAATAGGGCAACGATTCCACCCGAGTCCTTAACCCTATAGTACTGAAGAAATTTAGTAGCCTGCAATTCCTCAGAGCATTTATGCATTCAAGATCCTAAGCTGTTTGGTGGTCTTCAGCTCATGGCCTCTTTATTTCCTTTTGTAAGACCATGGTATCCTGCAAAACATAATTTAACACATATCACTGCTTTTTTCATGGATTAAAATCATCAATTTTTGCTTTAAAAGAGGGTTTTCTTTCCAAAAAATCTTCCTTGGCACCATCATGCCTATTTTTACAAACAAAGTGATGGCATTGCATGAACCTTTTGGCTCAAGAGTGATAATCACGGTTCTGATGACCATGCCTGCAATGGTTGTCGGTGCCCTAAAAATTTTAAATCCTCCCTTATATCATAAAATTACCATTTAAAATGCATAAAAAAGTGATAAAATGCAAGAGCAGGGATGGGCCTCTTACTTGTTGTAGATGGTTCATGAAATGGTACCCTGGATCTCCTATAACAACCACTTGAAAATAGAGAGAAATACGGCAAAAATGCACTTTCAAAGCTTACTGTGGTGAAACGGTACAAAATGAAATTGCTTTTGGCTATCTATAAGTTTTGCGAGTCTTTTTTGTCAATATTATCATAATATTTTAATGTTTTCCTTGATATCCATGATAGGTGTGTTTCTTGTGTAGGTACAGGTACCTTTAAAATGAACAATGATCATTATTGATTGATTTTTACAAGTTTTATTTTATCTCTTTTTTGGACTCATTAAACAAACGAAAAACGAACCCCGCTAGAGTCATCTTTAAGCTCTTTTCTGACTCCCAAAAGCTGAAAAGATTGTCGATTACTTGTCATTTTAAACTCATTAAAGTAAATGAATCGACATCACCTTAGTATACATTTACCCCTTTTGGGATGAGATTGACTATTTACGAAAAAGGTACACCTTGATCGACATGGTCAAGAGGTTTTTTCAAATTTTGTTTTCTACCTTTTCGAATTCGAGAGACAAATTATGAAAAGGGACATGAAGGAGTTTTCTTTTTCATCTCTTTTTCAAACTCTCTAAATGTGAAAAAGATATTGAGTTATTCTTACGTTGGACTCGTTAAAATTTTATGATGAAAGACTCGTCGCCATGATGAGACCAAGCTTCTCCTTCCTAGGGCTTGTAAAACATACTAGGATGGATTCATTCGAAGAATGAACTTACGTGTCAAGCATATGTTATCCCCTTCAAGCTTTTGATAAAAATAATTGGGGTACTCGCTAAAAATAGCAGGGGGAAATGAATATGATACATCCTTTGTATAGGCATCATGTCTCTCTCGAACATGACACTCTTATGCTCTCGTGTCGGGTTTGGGATATCCTCACTCAATCACTTGTCCTCGCAGGTTTGGGTGATCCATTTTTCCTCTCATTTGACTATTCCATATGATCATCATGAACTTTAGTCCTATGTCAAGTCAAATGGTACCACACTCCAGAGTTGTGTCGCCAGTGTTCAAGACAAGTCCAGTCTACAGTTATTTACTTGCACGTTATTTGAGTCATTGTTACGATATTGAAAACTATTCCACTTTATTCCTTGTTTCGTTTCGATGATGAGGGATTCATCATTTCCCTCCTTCAACTAGTCACTTCCTATTGACTTCAGCTCATTATCCAGGAAGATGACTTAGAAACTCCCTTTCAGTACCTTAGAGCTGAAGTGCCCTAATGGCCAGTTCTTCGCATCCGACAACCAGTCTTCATCATTGGCTTTCGATTGGGTGATTCCATGAGTGTTTGACTTCAGTTTCATTATCAAATTCATGGATTGTATTATTGTACCTTGGGGGCCATTGTCATTATTGGTGGTTTCTCTCATACCTATTAACGATCTACATCATTGATCGGTAATCAAATAGTTTTCCAACATGTTCAACTTCAACACGTTTATTCGCATGTTAGGATTTGTACGTTGATCGAGTTGGGATGGAGCACAAGACCTTGGGTTTGGTATAATATGACTCAAGTTGAGTGGAGTTATATGTTGTTCATGATTGTACACATGTTTCTACTATATATATGGTTGTGACCATACCACGAGACTTTATATTTATGATGATCCTCATTATCTAGATGGTTGCGCCCATACCATGGATCTTTTCATATAGTCTTCATCATCCCAATGGCTATGTCCATGTCATGGATTCATGTCTTGATCTCAGATATGTATATGTATATGAGTCCTTGATTTGCAAGCCTCCTGACCATGCACGTCCTCATCCTTGCAAGAGGTCTTAAAGTATCTCAGCCATCACTCCTCATTCTACCTTCATGCTTTAGGGGGCATATGTTACATAGTATTTTGTCACACCTCCTACACCTCCCTATGACATACCCCGAAGTGCCAAAAAAATTATCATTATACAGTATACTCATCCATGTATAAAGCTCAGATCCCTCCTAATACTGTATTTGGAAAATGTCTTGAGCTTTCCCTGAAGAAATGGCTCTTAAAACCCTAAAATGAGAGTCGTTGCCCTTATGAGGCTTAAAAAAACGATGGTCACTTGTTGGACCATGTTTGACTAGCGTTGGCATTGCTTTATTCCCTTACATACCCCTGATGATCCCAAAAAGGTAATTTTCCCAAAGAGGATGAGAAGCTTTGTGATCTAGATGCTTCCAGAGCGGCGCGCTAGAGGTTGTTTTGCATAGATGAGGTCAAATCCTCCCAGATTGACAGCTTTGTCTTAACCCTATGAGTTATCTCCTTGAGATGTGGGCCTAATCTCATCTTTGGAGAAGTCCTAACCCCCTCTCCCAGCCTATAAATTGCTCTTCTCCCATTTCCAAATAGTTGGTCTATGTCTATTTGCACCCTTATGCTAAGCTTGTGCCTAGAGGCTATTCATTAAACTTGGAGAAGGAGTGCTTGGAGAGATCTTGGCTTGGACTTGGATTACCACTCAAGGAGAGCCTTTCAACATCAAGGCTTTGGTTGTAAGCTTCCCTTTATTTACTAATAATATACAACTTTTCGTTCATCTTCCCAAAATATATATATGTTCATGTATTATTTAGCTTGACATTCCTTGATCAGTTAAGTATGTTGTTATTGGTTTTGGCATGATTTGTTGTCTCTTGATCACTTGTGTAGGTACATAAACACTGACAGAAGCAGGAACAATTTCATGACACAAGCAGTTTAAGGTAGTCAACAAAGGAAATCAAAATGGCATCAGAATGAGGTAGGCCATCTCTTTCGTTCTGCTTTTCAATTATAAGCTAGGAATATTTCTAGTTGATTGTCACTTTAGTTGTTAGACCCACTCATTGGGCTAGAGGGATCGTCTATGTCGGCAGAGAGGACTAACCTTGTCAACACACCCTCCTCTCACATCTACCCAAGTAACTGGCCAACTGAGGTAAACATGCGACGAGAGGCTATTATGATCATATTCAACCTCGTATGTGACCTTAAGGAAATGGAATGAATGGAAATACAACATACAAACCTTCCACATTAGCTACAAGACCCTTTAGAATCACCCCAACACTTCAGGCAGCTTGCCCTTGGATCCCGCTGAAGTTTTAGGCCTCTTGACCTCTGGACGCTCTCATACTATAGGCCTGCCAATATCTAGGAGGCTCTGGAAACTCTCATGCTATAGGGATGCCATCGTCCAAGGACTATTTTTTCCAGTTCTATGCCAATGTCCCCAAGATTTAAGCCACTTTTTTAGGCGCAAAGCCTAGGTCACTACCAAGAATGTAGTGACATCTCCATAACAGTAAAATAATAGGGAAAAACTAATGCAAAAGAAAATAGTTGAACAAGCCCTTAACCAGACCCCTATTAGCCATGACAAGTATTTTGTCAAACATATCACAAATATGTAATCTACAGGTGTAAACAACAAATTTAGGAATAGGGGTCTCATACTTATCTCAGAATTGCTAAGAACCATTGTCCCTTCATCATTTGCTGCATTATCATCTATTAGGTCATAGATACATCGTCCATTATTTTACAAGTAAAAACATGATGAGAGCCATACATAGCCACTATCGAAAAACACATACATAACTAGCATAATACAAGCTGAAATACCAATGAAATCACAACCATATGATCCAAATATAAATCAGTATAATATTCATAGAAATACAAGGAGAGATAACCTCTTATTAATGATGCAAAATCCAAACCCTGGATGGGACTACTATGTTCCACCCGGCCATAGAATCACTAAGCCAAATCTCTCCTCAGCCATTCACCCCTATGCCATATTCCAAGCATGAACACGGGACTCAAACCAAGAGAACCAACCAAGAAATCCCAAGATGAAAACATCACCCTCATCAATAGAAGCCATGCTTTACCGTAATCCACCCCAACTCACTAAGCCAACACAATGAACATGTAATAATAAGATTTACCATGATCTCCACCAGATCACTAGGCCAAACAAGCATGGATGCCACCGGATTTAATTTACCTACACTGTGAGGAATTTTCTTGTCTCCTAGTCTCTCATGCTTTAATGCAATCCACAGTCTAATCTAGGGATCACTACACCCTAAACCGAGATCCACACTCCAGGCTTTACCACATATCCCAAACCTAGGATTACTAGGCTAATGGAGAGAAAACCACCTCTTGGATTTACCATATATCCTTCCATTCACCAATAAGTATTCCTAGGCCCATCGAGGCAATAAAATCCTAGATTTACCATAACCCGTACTCTGGTTCAGGGATAACTAGGACAATGGCTTTACCATTATCCATAGTCTGGTTCAAGTACCACTATGCCATGTGCTCTATCATTCATAGATCCACCTCACTCAGCTTCTAATCCATCTCAACCAAAACATGAGAACCCATCACACCATGGCTATCTAGAAATGGCAAGGATAGGCTGAAAACAATGTTACACCTAGCATAATGAATGCCATAATAGTGAAAGAACCACATGCAATACCATGCATGCCAAATCTAGCAAGGAAAATACACATGCAAATTGATACCTGCAAGGAATCCTGTTGCAGTTGCTTGATCCTTCCTATCCCTGCTTGATATTTTCTTCCTCTTGCCTTCGTTTCCTTTCTTGATCCAATGCCAAAATGCTCCAAGAAAACTCGAACTGTCCAAGAGTGAGAGAGAGAGAGAGAGAGAAATGAGAGAGCTCCAAAACTAAACTGAAAAAAGGGTACCAACTGATCCTCAAAAGCCTTTTTATTAACAAGGCCTCTATTTTCTTCATTTTCCTTTATTTTCCTTCATTTGCCTCCTCACATGAAAACTGTGACCTTTCACCTCCCTTTTCTTCTAATTTCCATTATTTTCATAAATAAATGTGCCAAAAATGCCATTCTTCCTTTCCAAATCCTTATCCATTGCCTTTTCCAATTTCCTTAGCCATAATAAATCGATAAACACACACACTAGGATGTTTTTTCGAACATTCAACTTTGGATAAACATCCCATCAACTATGGTTATTAGGTTTTCCTTTATTAACTTTTATTACATGGAATTTTCACCAGGACTGTTAGAAATTGCCCTATAGAAGGTAGCTGGGGCATTGCACAGACCAAATGGAAGCACCCCATATGAAAAGGTACCCCAAGGACATGTGAATGTGGTCTTATCTCGGTCTTTAGGCTGATGTATTTGGTTGTACTGCCTAAATTCATTTGGGAAGGAGAAGAATCGCTTTCCTACAATTCCATCTAGGACTTGGTCAATGAAGGGAAAAGGGAAGTGTTCCTTCTTTGTAGCCTTTTTAAGCTCCCAATAGTCAACATAGATCCTCCACTACCCATTTTTCTTAGGGACTAAAATGAGAAGGGATACCCACTCACTATCTGAAATGGGATATATGAAACCTGCATCTAGTAGCTTCTGTAATTCCTCTTTTACAATGTCCTTAGGAGTTGGGTTTATCCTTCTTTGGGGTTGGAATATAAGCTTGCATCCCTTTTTGGTGTAGATATGACGAGTACAAAGTGAGGGATGCACACTCTTCATCTCCTTATAGTCCCATGTAAAAGCATCCAAGTGTTGCTTCAGCACACTACATAATTTTTCTTCCTGCTTAGTTGAAAGAGGTGGGTTGGTCTTTAGAATTCTATATGGGATAATCTCGATAACCTTGGCATTTTATAGGCCAAATCCAGGAGAGCATAAATCAGTCCAAGGACTAGTCTTAGGTTCCTTTATCAATTCATCAACTGGCATGGCAGTGGTAGGCTGATTGTGTAATATATGGTCAATAAGGTCATCTTCATCAAGTTCCCCCCCCAATAACAATTTCCAATGTGTAGACTGGGTAGAGGGATGTCTGGTAAAATTCTTCCTCTTCCTCATCCTCTAACTACAAGGGTAATTCATACTCAACATAAGGTTGAGTGGGAGGATATAAGACAAGTTTTTTTATTATAGATTCTCATTCTTGATGGTCATGTTCCCATCCCTACAAGTAATGTAGGCATCAGTAGTGGCCAACCAAAGGATTCCTAGGATGAGAATATAGCCATTAAACTTGGTTTTCAGCTAAAGTACAAGGAAATCATTGGGGTACTCCCAGGAGCCAATGGAGACCATTACATCCTCAATAACTCCCTCAAGAGCTACTATGGATCTATCTACAAGTTGTAGTATTGTAGTGGTCTTCCTCAAGGCCCCTTGGAGGTTGAGCTTGAGCATGGTTTCGTCTTCATCACATTGATTGTACCCCCAAGGTCAATCAAGGTATTAGGGACCATAATCCCATCGATGTGCACATCCACTACTGGGATAACATGATCTAAGTACTTTGGGGAGATTGGACTCTGAAGCATTAGGTCAAACAACTATCCAATAACATTGATAATGGGGGTATCTCTTCTTCTTCTCCCAGGTCTTTTGAAACACTCTTCCTTAATAAGCTTGTTGTAAATGGGGACATCTTTGATGACTTTGAGGATGGGTATTTTGACACACACATTCTTCAATTCTAACATAATTTCAGCCTCTTGTAGGGCGTGTTGTTTAGGATGGACCAACCTTTTAGGGTAAGGAGGTGAATTTCCTTGAGGGGAACTCTCTTCCATCTATGCTCATGGAGAAGGTGGGTGATTATCCGGGAGCACCTTCCCAGGCCAAAGCTTGATCTCTTGGATTTCCACAACATAAGCAGGATAGGATGCCTCCCCACTATAAACCTTTTGTGCCTTCTTATTGTTCGGTTTCAAATTGGGTTGAGCAGGAATTTGAGGTTGCTTAGGTGGGGTATGGTGACGAAGCTATGGTTTAGGTTGAGGTGGAGGAAGTAAACTAGGATGTTGGGTTGTTTGAGGCCTCCACCTTGGTGAGAGTTTTTCCCATTATGAATATTAAGGTGCATATGGTTGGAAAGGAGGTTTAATAGGCTATAGAGGATATTGAGGAGTATAAGGCCAAGGAGGAGGTGTGTTCCATGATGAATGAGTGGAAGGGTACCAGGGCTAGAAATATGCATTCAAAATTGGATTGTAATGAGGATAATGCACACCTTTCCTACACTATGGAGATGGCTGAGGACCTTAATAACTCCTTTGGTTAATGAAGCAGAGTTGATGTAAATCACCTTCTTCCCCTTGATATACAATGTTCAAACCTAGAAAAGAGGTACATTTTTTTGTTGCATGGTTTTCTTCACTGATAGAGCATAATTTTATGACATTCAATGTGCACTCATTCCTAGGGTGTCTCTTAGTGCATCTAGGATAGAAGATAGATAGTGCCCTTTCTGCTTCCTCTTGCCTCTTTTTAATTTCCATAGTATCCACTTATAGGGAAAATTTATGCAACATTTGACTCTTAAAATTATCCAACATACTTCCTATCTCATGTTTGAGGGCTCATGTAGAGGGAGATGAACTAACCAAGCCTTGCCTATACCTACCCCTTTTCCTGGCAGCCCTAGAGTGATTCCTGAATATTGTTTTGATGTCATCATACATAAATTAAGAGATGTCTCCTCGAGGTAGCATGTTAAGGGTTTCCATTACATCCTCCCCGATACCTCAGAGAAGAACTAGCTTGAGTGACTCAGGGTCAAGGGTACAGTTAGTCCTCCTATAATTGAGTTGGAGTATTTCCTCATAGTCCTCTAAGGACTCATCTCATCCTAGGTTCATCCCAAAGATTTATTCCTTTGTTTCTTTGGACCTACAGTAATCCCTATACTTGTCACAAAATGCTTGTTGCATTTGGGCCCAGGTAGTGATGTTGCCTCCAGGTAAACTGATAAAATAGCACAAGGCTGCATCTTTGAGGGTAGATGGAAATAAATTCATATTTTGTTCATCTGAGGCATAGTCGTAGGTCCTATAGGTTCCTCAAAATTTTTAGGTTTCTCTCCTAGAGGGTCCTCTAATTCCCATGTAGTCAAATTGGGATTCACGGTCACCAAAGAACAATGAAGGTTGACAACTTGAAGGGGTGGGGGTTTTGGGTAAGAATTTATCTTGACTATCCCTACTCCTACGAGGAATGAAAGAACTAGCTCTATTTTTTGAATTCCTTTTCTCCTTTTCTTTTAAAATTTCAAATCAACAAGACTGATGAAAAACAAAAATAAAGTAATTCCTAAATAGAAACAATTCCTACTTGAACACCTCCCCGGAAATGATGAAAAAAAGTGATGAGCCCTAATAATGCATGAAGGATGTTGCAACTCCCAAGGATCTCAACTTAAATTATCAACCTAAGGTTGATACAAACTTAGACATGAGAATGCTATATGCACAATAGGTGAAGTTCTACTCATGTCACCCTCAGTCATTAGATTAGATCAAGGTATTCAGAGATCACTCCTTTAGCTAACTGCAAAGAGAATTTCTTATCAAAACATATCATGATTGCAAGGAAATGAACATGATTCTAAATATAGAAATGAAAATGTCATTCATTAAATGTAAAGGCTAATTTTAATTGCATGAAAGGAATAGACTAGTATAGTTGTAGAAGTAAACCATGCCACACTACTTGCACACTAATTAAATCAATAATCTACTTGCATGAATCATTTATCTAATGACAACTTTCTTGAAAAGGAGGAATTCAATCTTCGACAAAACTATGTAATTCATACTAAGACTAATTTTGCTTGTTGTCTTGTGATTGCAGTGTGGAAAAGATGGGGTTGGAGTGATCTTGGAATCTTCCTTAATCATGAAATTAAATCTTGGGTTCCATTATTCAACTTCAAAAGGAAAGAGTCAAGGTTTAGAGAAAATCTGGTGGGATTTTAACAATGCTATAGGAAGTGCTACAGGAGGCCCTGTTTTGCTATAGGAGGCCCTCTTTTGTTACATGAGGGGGTCTGAGAGCTTTATAAGGACAAGGATGGTGTCTTGAAGGTGGATAAAGGTGGATGGAGGTGAATGAATGGTGTCGGAACCATTTTTCCAAGCTTAGTACCCCTTGGAGGCCTATCTTGTGCACAAGTTCATGCGCACAATGTCCTCCATTAGCCCTATAAGGGTGATCTCATTGACATATTTTCAGAGTAGTATGAGATGTCTAGGAGGAAGGTGGAATGGCCTAAGTGGATGTGGATTAGTGTGCCAACCACTTCAAGTCAACAAAAATCCCTATAGAATAATCAAGTATATGCATTAAATGACAATATTGCAACAACATGAATCAAAGTGGAAATGATGAGTTGAATTTTATTTCATTAAGGGATAATCTAACATATACATACTCTAATTTCCAAATCAATGATACTAACTTCTAAGTTGTAGAAACCAATCATGCAAAAGAGTTTCAATCCAAGACTTAACAATTTTCCAAGAAATCATAAACACATGTTTTTTGCTTGTTGTTGTAGATCTTCTAGCCACCCTTCCTACAAGAGAGGTAGTGCTAAAACCTAAAACTACAATTTTTGTAATATAATTCCTATTTAAACAAAGAATTATTAGCAATGAATTGAACATGAAAAAAGAAAGAATAAGGGAGAGGGACTAAATCCTCTGGGCTGGACCCAATCCCAAGGGTTTCAACAGTCCAATGTTAACTTAGATGTATGCTAATAGTAAAATTTTCATTGATAGAAAATGAGAGTCACATACATCATATTAAATAAGAAAATAACAGTATCAAGCACTAGGTTCTCAGTAGCTACTCCTATATCCAACAAAATTTTGAATCCTAATGAGCCTTCAGGCTGATTTATCTATACAAAAAGTAACTTAGGGAAGCTCCCTTGTAAAGAGGAGTGGTTCCATCCAAAATCTCTAGATTGGTGGATATGGTTCCCTTTGATATTCACATGCAATTGATTTCCTCAATTTCTAGTGAATTCGAGCTATTGGTGAGACTTCTTTGGTCTCAAGCTGATTTGGAGAGTCAATGTAGTGGACAAGCCCCCCTTTATTCTCTCTAGATGTCTCCAATTAGCCTCTACATAGTAAATATCTCCAAAAATGCTTCTTTTTCTAGCATTTTAACCACATTAGGCCATGAAATATGACAATGACCCTTTAGTCTTCACACTAAGCATATTATGGTTAAAAAATTCAAATTAATATGAGAAAGGGAGACTTTTAAGGGATAGAGGATAATACAATGGGCCTCAAAATATACATATTGATGGGACCCATTAGTTTGTCATCTCAAATTTTCTTTTCATTGCATCTTTTAAACCATCTAAAATCAAATTTCTTGTATATACCATGTCATCAACATAAATACAATCTATAAGGGTTTTACCTTGATCCAATTTTGTATAAAGGGTGGCTGCATTAGTGCTCCTGCTAGACCCATTGGTAAGTAAGCATGATTCAATCTGACTATACCAATCTCTTGGAGCTTGCTTTGTGCCACATAAGACCTTCTTAAACTTGTATACTTTGTACTCCTAGTCTTCAACTTCAAGTCCCCGTGGTTGATTAATGTACACCTCCTCACTACAACAAAAAAGGTCATTGGTGAGGGTCATGCCTGTGACGTACCTTTAAGGTCCATCACCAATGTCACATATGGTGACGGTCCTTAAAAAGCATTGTTGTAAGTGCATATAGTGATGGTCCTTTAAGGTTTGTCACCAAATCCATTTTTAGTGACACTTTTGGTGAGGGTTGTTAAAGGCCCATCACTAATTCTCTCTTTAGTGAAACTTCTAGTGACGATATTTTATCGACCCTCACCAATGCTATTTTTGGTTACTTTTGGTGATGGTAAAAAAATGTTCATCATCATTGATCATTCAAATGAGTTTTTGATGACGCGATGTGCATGCTACTATATTTTTTGTCCAAAGGTAATGATTTAAGAAATTGGTGTGGAGTCTTTTTCATTATGTTTCCAAGGCCATAGTGGTTAGATTTAGTCAATTTGTTAAGAAGTAATTAGTGTGTATAATTTCCCTAGAGTAATGAGAATACAATTTTACTATGAGCCAACTCTTGATTCATCTCTATTAGTTTTAAAGTTCCAATAGTTTGTGTAGGAGCTATATTATTTAATACATAATCAAGCTCCATCAATTATATTAATGAGAGAGACTTAGTGCTCCTTAACACTCTTGGCACATCTTAACATGCTTTGGAACACACTAACATTCCTTGGAACCTCACATGTCTTGGAACATCTTTGTACCCAGAACATCTAGCCATGACTAGGACACCCAAGCACATGTTGGCAGACCCTAGCATAGCATAACACTTTCCTACCATGTGTTGGCATGGCCTTAGTCCCTAGCATGCCCTAAAACACTTTGGTATGCATTAACATACATTAGAACTTGGCACACATTGGCACTTAAGATGTATTGGAACCTATTATTAGTGTGCCTAGCATGCCCCTTTTGAAAAACTTAAAGTCCTGACTTATTAACCCTCTTATGTGTTCATTTCCTTGCATTTTAGCTTGGTTCTTCCTTATGTTTCCTTGACACTCCTTGAAACATATAAGCATACCCTGGCACCCTGCAGATCCTAGCATGCCTTAACATATTCCATGTCTTGGTGTGCCTTGGCACTATTTGGCACATGTTAACACACACTGGAACTCCCTAGCACACTCTGGCACTTCTTGACATGCTCTGATATTTCCTGGCATGCCTTACCAGTGCTTAGCATACCTTCGCACTCACTCCTTGGCATGCCATCTAGCACTCATTGGCACTCCCGGAAACACCCTCATATTCATTCACTTCCATGCGTTTTGGTGTAGTTCTTTGTTGTGTTTCCCTAGTACTCCCTAAAACTCCTCAACATGCATTAGCACTCTTTGGCACACCTTAACACTCTTTGACATGCCCTGCCACTTCATAACTAGTGTATCACTCCCCAACACACATTGGAACTTGACATGTGTTGGTGCTTGGAAAGTCTTAGCATGTCTAACATTCATTGAGTTTCCTTGCTATGCTTTGGCATGGTTTAATATTAAAGTTATTTGATATCAACTATTCGAAAGTAGATGAGAAGTAACAGAGGAATATTTAACACTTAGAATGCACTAACACTTGGAAATTGGCACCTATTGGAACATAGTGTTGGTGTTCTTAGCATGACCCTCTTGGAAAAGGTAAATTGATGACTTATTAACCCTCTTATGTGTTCATTTCCTTGTAGTTTAACTTGTTTCTCCTTTTTGATTCCTTGTAAGTCTCTGACATGTATTGTAACACCCTTGCACATCTTGGCATGTCTTAGCACTTAGCACATCTTAGCATATTTGACATGCCTTTGAAATATTTGGCACACATTAGCATTCTCTAGCATGCCTTGGTACTCACACCATCACAACTATCCTTACATTTTTTCACGACTTGGGAACCCAATCAAGTCCTTAGCTACTACAGTTAATATGACATTGGCATGCTTAAGCCACAATAACTTGACCAATTTCAACTATTACAAGTAGATTGTGCCTTGTTAACCTAAGAACTACCTATAACTCATCTTAGGCCACTCATGCCGAAGCGAAACTTGTCCCACTTAATAACTTACCAATACAAGGATCACATCTAGCCATGGCCATAAATCAACTAAGCAACATAGCTTACACAAACAATATTTGAAATGTATGTCTATTTCATATAAACAATAGAGCATTAACTAAGAATTTACAAGAACCACAAGATGAAAAATACACACATGATCTAATCTGACACAAGCTAAGTTCCCCAAACCTTATACACAACAATGTACAATATGAAATTGTCTAAAATAGTTTAAAACATGAGAATTTGGCCAAAATGTGCCACATGTCATATAAAAATAATAACTAAAGGAGAAACGGTGTTGTTCCTAGCACAAAGTCTCCCTTTGTCTAAAACTTCTCTATGGAGCCTCTTATTGCAACCATAGGCTTGCCTCTTACAAATCCTATTATGGTCTTCTCCTAACACACTTTGTCCTTGGCACAATTGAATTCATTAACAATCCCTCGCACATACTCTTATTTGTTCATTTCCATGCATTTTCACCTAGTTCTCCATTGTGATGCCTCGACACTCCCTAACGCTCCTCAGCATGCATTGATATTGTCTGGCATGTGTTAGCATACCTTTTCATTCCCTGTCATTCCTTTACCCTCCCTGGTTGACATTCCCTCACAACTACCCTTACTTAATTTGCAACTTGGGAAACCAACCAAGTCCTCGCTTGACTATATGAGCTTGAACAAGTTATGATTACTACAACTAGACTATGTTGTTAAATTGTGTAGCTTCGGAGATACTGCACAAGCCTAGTGGGATGGGTTTGTGTGAGTTTGATCACAAAATTCTTTGTGGGAAAAGAACCCAAGCGAAGGGGTTATGGACCCAAGATGGGGTTTAAAATCTAAAAGAAAATTAAAAAGGAAAATTAATATTTCCTAAGGTCTAAGTGGATAAAAATCATAAGTTGTAGAGGGTTCCTAAGATGCATATCTAGGAAAAGCTATTTAAGGAGGCATTAGTATGAATTCTATAACATCAACTAAGAAGGAGCTCATTTGATCAAGGAGGCCATGAGAGATGTAGTCCTAAACTAGGCAGATTTACAGGGTTGAGTAAGGATTGCTAAAGGGAGGGCATGATCATACACCAAGGGAAAGATCATCATGTGAGGGTTCACAATAATGTCGCATACCTTAACAGGGTTGACCTAGGATGTATGATGGAATATTTTTGCTTCTCTTCTAGTAGATCAAGCTCAAGAGAGGCGACTCATAATAATTTGGGAATGTTCTTTCAGTGGCATTTTTGTGTGAAGGCCACATCAAATTTTGAAATAGCAGGGAGGGTTGAGACCTTAGCTTGTGGTGCTTAGTAGGTTGCAGGGTTTGTGATAAAGACCGCCATAAATAGAGGAGGTCCTGCACTAGAATTTAAGGTCAGAATAGAAGTAGTTGCATGTGTAATATTGACTAAGGTAATTGTAGTTTAAGGGTCGTAGATATTTGAAGTTTAGGTCAAGATTCAGTAAAAAAAAATGGATAGATTTAGTAAAATAAATGGCTCTCTTGTGTTTCCCTAACACTCCTTAACACTTCCTGACACGTGTTGGCACACCTTGGCACCTAACACATCTTGTCTGCATGTCACTCTAGCAGGCTAGCATGACTTAGCGCTACCTAGAATACAATGTCACACACTCTTATTCATTCATTTCCATGCATTTTGACCTAGTTCTCCCTTGTGTTTCCTTGGCACTCCCTAACACTTAGCACACATTGTCACACCATGGCACTTGGCGCACCTTGGTATGCTTCCCTAGCACTCTAGAATTCCTTGGAACTATCTAGAATATATTCCCACTTCTTCCTTATCACACCTGGAACTCACTAACACTTCATTTCCATAAATTTGAAACTAGTTCTCCCTTTTGTTTCCTTGACACCTGGCCCTAACATTCCCTAGCATGTGTTCACCCCACACCCTGGCACTTACCACATATTGGTAGGCCTTAGAAATTTGCATGTCTTGGCATGCCTAACATGCCTTGGAACTATCTATCATGTGTTATTATTTCCTAGCATTCCCTAGCACTCCTTGGCACTCCATATCTGCCATGCCCTCATAGATAACCTTACTTTTTTGTGGTTTGATAACCCAACCAAGGCATTAGAAACTCAATGTTGTGCCCAACCCAAAGTTTCCCTTTGTTTGAAACTTCTTTGTCTAGCCCCTTATCACCACCATATGCTTTCCTCCTAAAAGACCTATTATGAACTTCTCCTCGCACACTTCATCCTTGGGGCACCTAGAATTTTCTAATACTCCTTTGCACATACTCTCATTTATTCATTTCCATGCATTCTAACCTAGTTCTCCCTTGTGATGCCCTTGTTGAAAAGTGTCACTAGTTTCATTCTTCATAATGACTAGGTTCATTCTTCATAATGACATGTCTAATTGTGATTTTATGTAATTAATGTAAAGAATAAAATAAAATTATTTTTGTAATGCTTGAATTATGGGTTTCATGATCAAGGAATTTTACTTTTAGTTAAATATCCCATTGTGAGCTATTAGGTTTGGTCATCAAGTCATAAGATTCATAGAGTAAATTTCAAATATTGAAGACCCGTTTTGGGCATGTAATCCATTGTAAAAGAAACTTTATTATCCCTCGAAGACCTTGTCACAAAATCTTCTTGCTATTGGCCTAAGGATGCTTCTAGAATGTTAAGTTATCTTACCTATATCAAAAGTCGACTTATTTGATGGATGAAACACTATATATAGGGAAACTTAGCCTCCATTTGTGGAAAAAAAAATTTTGTTAAGTTTATAATAAGAAGTGTGAAGATAACCAGTGAAGAGAAGGAAATGAAGAGAAAAGATTTTGATGTTGTTTATGGGTATGCTTTAGGGATAATACCTCCACATGTGTGAAGGAAGGAAGAACAATCTAATGAAAAAAGTGTCCAAGGTCTTGTTGTTGTCCAAGAAGTCAAATCAAGGAAGAAGATAAACAAGGTTACAAGCCAAATTATAATAATAGTTCATACCATCTAAGGAAAGAAGATCAAGGTTCAAAAGGTTGGTCAACCACATGTGCTAGGGTTTTTGCAGGAGGGTTGAGAACTACAGGTCTGATCTAGGGAACCAAAATTTGAAGGATAGCTAAGTTATTGAAGGAATAAACTTGATCATCATTGACTCAAGGAAAAATAAGGAATTTGAATCAAGGAGGCTTGTGACCTAGCCTTGGATAGGTCATTGAGTCAAGGGTATAGGTCATTGTCTTGGTATACGTCAATTGAAGTCTCTATAAGAAGAAGAATTAATTTGGCTTTCCTTCTCATGTTGGAGAGGTTTTTTCCCTGGTTGATCACATATTTTTTATGTCTCTTATCTCTTCATTTTTTATGTAATAATAGTTGTTTGATAAAGAAGAAAAATACAATAATCTAAGTAAAGAGAAGATCCTAATATTAAGAAGTGAAAACAATTCACAAGCAGTTATCATAAGAATATAAATCACCTAATTATTATGCCCTAGATTTCTCAACAACCCCAACACTCCCTAACACTCCTCAGTATGCATTGACACTATCTGACATGTGCTAGCATGCTTTTTTATTCCTTGGCATGTTCTGACACTCCTTAGCTTTCATTCCCTCACAAATACCCTTACTTTATTTGGGACTTGCGAACCCAACAAAGTCCTTCCTCAACTACAAGAACTTGACAAAGTTATGATTACTACAACTAGACTATGCCTTGTTCACCTATGAATTGACTATAACTCATCTTAGGCTACTCATGTCCAATTTCAACTTATCCCACGTAAAAATCTACAAGTTAGCAAGTCAAGGATCATGTCCAATCGTGGCCATAAAATAGCTAAGCAACATAGTTTACATCTTGACATGTCATATCACCTTACATGTCTAACTATCCCTTGGAACTATGTGGCACGTGTTAACACCCCCTACATTCCTTGGCATGCTTTGGCACTCCCTAGGACACCCTACCACTCACTGACATGCCCTGGCCCTCTAGCATGCCTTAGCACTGCGCAACATAAAACCTTGTCACTCCCTCCTTAACACACCTAAAGCTCACTAACACTCCCTATCACACATTCTTATCTATTCATTTCCATGCATTTTGAACTATTTCTCTTGTTTGTTTCCATTACACTCCCCAACACTCCCTGGCACACATTGACACACCTTATCACCTGACACATCTTGGCATGCCACCCTGGCACTCTAGCATTCATTGGAACTATCTAGCATACCTTGTCACTTCCTCCTTAGCACACCTAAAACTCGCTGACACTCCCTATCACACAGTCTTATTCATTCATTTCCATGAATTTGAAACTAGTTCTCCCTTATGTTTCACTAGCACTCCCTAACACTCTCTGTTGTGCATTAGCAAACCCTGGCACCTGGCACATATTGGATCTCCCTATGTTTTAGCATCCCCTACATTCCTTGGCATGATTTGACTCTCCCAAGAACCCCTTAGCACTCCCTGACACGCCCTAGCACTCTAACATGCCTTGACTCTACCTAGCATATAACCTTGTCACTCCCTCCTTAACACAGTTGGGACTTGATGTCACTCCCTATCACACACTCTTATTCATTCATTTCCATCAATTTTGAACTAGTTCTCCCCTGTGTTTTCATGGAACTCCCTAAATTTTTACTGGTAAGACCTGTAGAGAAACCTATAATACATACTCCTCCTTTGATTCAATATGAAGTTTTTATTTTTTCCACTTCCTTCGCATACCCTCCCTTTAACGACATCCTCACAAGCGAGCTCGAGGTTGAATATTACGAAAAAAAAATTGGGCACACCATATTCTTATAGGGTTCCAAGGGAGGGGTATTGAAAATAACTTTTTTATTCCCTATATACCTTAAGATATTCTCAACAAATAAATTAAATGAAAAAATGATAAATTGACCCAAAGATAGATCTCATCATTCAAGGCCAAACCCAAATAGAAAGAATCACACCATGTATTAAGAATTGGCATTGAGTTTTGGTAAAATCAAGGACCTCCTTTCAAGATTGTGACCTTGTTTTTAGCATTCTCAAATGGAAGGTTTAAAACCCACATTAAAGAGGGGAGATTTGCACCTTAACCTTTGCAACCTTTTCCCAAGATGAATATATCTAATGGACTAGCTTAGATATGTTAGGTCTTGGATTTCTAGAGTACCCAAACAATTCTTTTGAGGCCAACTCCCTAGCCAAAACTAAAACATAGTCCTATTTGAAGAGACAACATGAATAATCCACCTAAAAAGAGACATTTTTAGTTCCTTTTGATTAATTTACAACAAACCTCAACGCCTCTCCTTTGTTATTTTCCTCTTCCACTCTCCAACAAAAAATCATTAATCTTATATCAGAAACACTTTATATAGGTAAGGATTGTAATCATTTTCCTCAACTAACGAGGTACATTTACACCTCAACACATGTAAGCAGACCTAAGTAGATGGCACAACCCATCACACTTTAAGATTGTTCCAGTTGTCTCCTCCAAAATAGGGCATAACACACCTTACGATGCCAAATGGTTAAGTCATCTCTAACTTGTGGCCTTTTTTCCTTCATGGAACACATTCTAGCTAGTGCTCATTAAACACAATGGACTAACTCCACTAACACACACCAAAAGTCCAATATACCATTAAGATGTGGCATGCACCCAAGTGCTTATACTACACTGCCATAAAATGCACCTTCAACTTTGGATATCCCAAAATAGTAATATCCTAACCCAATATGGCATATTTGTTGGATTTGTATAATTTTCTCCTTATGAGATGCTTGCACCTCCTTGGCACTCCATGAAAAATCTACTCCAATGGTCATCTTCCGAGTTCCAACACCTCCTTTTTAAACACAACATAACCATCTATATATGTTGCAACAACCTTGCCAAATTATTTAGTGGGTCACACAGGTATTTCACATTTCTTCTTCATCTTGCAAAGTTGTTGTGCCAAAGGGAGGGTGTCAACATTGATCAAAGAATGTTCACTTAGTACTAGTGCCAAGTTTCCTTCATGCAACTCGTCAAATGTACTAAGTTTACTTCAAAACTATTCCACCTCTTCAACCCTTCTTAGAGTCTTCCTAGATGTGCACTCTTGCCTCAGGTATAACATAACACTAGCATCCAAAATGTTCATGCTCGTTCCATCTGTTAATGTCTCGCTGAAACTGTATCATCAAAATGCTTAAAATGAAATGTTCACATCTTAAGGAAAAAAACTAATTTTCTTATTATAACCTAAAATATGCAAGTGACTAGGAGAAGACTCTGTTTTTTCAAGATGAAAATAAAGTGACTTACACCCCATTCACACAACAATTTGAATTTATTTAACCTAGATATGGATGCATACCCCACCCCTTCCAAATTTGTCCTATGACTTTGAATTTTAAGAAACTAACACTTGTTTTTAACTATGAAAGCCACTTACTATATACTCTCTTTTGCTTGCACCCACCTAATATGTAAGAATACATAAATGTTTTTCAGTACAACCAAGTTAAAAGAACTTGTTTCCTTTGAGAGATATGAAATTTTGCCTAATAAACTTTAACAATAAAATCATTATATATAAACCCTAACCTTAAAATTAGTTAATTATTGTTATTATAATAAAACACTCTCTGGTAAATGTTTTTGAACATAAACCAAAAAAATATGTAAGAGTAAGAGTAGTTAGTTTCTCAAATACAACTAAAATTGTATCTATTATTTTTGGTGAGGGAAAATTTCAACATTTTGAGAAAACTAAGCGTTAATTCATTTACGTTCCAGGACTAAGGAGGATTTGTTTATTTTTCAAAAGGTAGGAACCAAAACAAGATTGTAGAACCCAATATCGAACCCCCACCATCGGCTCTTTAGTCTATTAATGGCGCCAAGGTATGTTCCATTTGTAACTTCAATGCATTTTCACCCCACATTTAGTCTTCCACATAGAGAACACACACATGTCAAGTTTTTGATACAAAATCCATTTCTTTTTTTGTAGCCATGCTTGTATGTTTAGTCTTTAATATTTGCATGGATGACATTGGCATTTCATGATTTTGGGAGGCCTTTTATCATAGTAAAGGAGAAGAAGACCTGAGTAAGAGGATTAGATGCTCAGAAGGCCAACATTGCAACCTTTAAGATTTTTGGAAGAATCCTGCACTCCTCAGTCAGCCCTAAGGGAATTAACAAGACACTTTAGAACCCTGATTGCGATGTCACCATTAGCAATCTCTTGTTCCATTTGTTCATTCTTTATTTATGGATCCATGAAACCCCTTAAAATTATGAAAATGATTAGAATTTACTTTAAAATATGTATGAATCATAAGTATAAATTAGTTTAAAAACATTGTAGATATTCTGCAAGTAGTGAAATAAGAAAATGCTCTATGATCTGCTCACTCTTTCTCACAAACTGCGAGGCCCACCGACCTAGATGCTCTACATACATTTTTTCCTGCTCTACATACAACTCTCAAAACTGGTAAATGTGTTGAGATGTCACTAACATTAAGACATAAACAGTTTCCAGGGATCTACTTCACAGAGAGGTACTTTTCAAAGGGATCGGTCCCTTCAAACCATACCATTTTTTACACTTTCACAAGTCATCCCTGTTCTTATCAGTTTATATTTTGTATTGAATAGCCAATCCTCCTTTACTTGTTCATAATATTTAACAACAATTATAGGTCAGATCCAACAAATTGCTAATAGATTTGTGGGTTAGATCTACCTTGCACTAAATACTATCACACATGTATATATAATATTAATCACATATTTGCCTTTCCAGATCTTGATCTGCTGAACAAAAAGGTCCATTGCTTGTATAATTCTATCCTAGAACTTAGACATCAATATTCTTTATTCTTCATCAGTGTGCGGCTTAGGGTCCCTTTTGGTTTCTATTTCGATGGAGCAACCCCTGATAGCACAAATTTTCTCACAGAGATGTTGTTGTTAGCACAACTTTACCCACATAGATGTTGTTGTGGATAGAAATCTCCGAATGAGTCCTACACCAGACATATAAATGGTTGTTATATATCACAACAAGAAGCATTAACATATGAAGATGTGGTAGACCCTAAAATCGATGTTGTCCCCATAGTAATCTTATTTGTGTTGCATCGGTAGTGTGAGAAAATTACTTGTACTCTATTTATCCCATGCTAAAAGCAGTGAGTCATCATGTTTCCTTTTTGGCATTATAGACCAAAGGATATGAAAACAATTCATCCCTAAGTTGTGCATTTTCACTAAGTACCTACAGCCATCAATGAGCCCTGTCCAAATCTCTCCTAGTGGTGTAAAGTTGTATGTATTGTGTGTTTCCTATAGTGATATGCTTATCCAGATGTGAATATATACATGTTAATTTCCTTAATGTGAAATTCAATACTTTGACAGTGAAAAGTAATTGCATATTACTTGCACATATGTAAATATATTGCATGAATGAAAGAGATTTGTTCATGGAATGTTGTGTATGCACATTGAAATATACAAAGCATTGTTATCGATGTCGGCATATAAAAATTCGATGAACAAAATTGTAAGGATAGAATTAGACTTCAACCCTTTGTTGGATTGTGATCTTGGCACCATAAGAAAAAAACCCCAGCAACCAGTTGCTGAACCAAATATGAACATAGGATAGGAAGCGTGATCTCAGCTTGTTCACGAATTACGACGACATTACAATTTAGTTCCACATTCAAGATCCACATTGGCCAGATAGATGGGACATAAATATACAATTTACCATTTACAGATCAATCAGAATACCAAATTTTTGTATGTGGACGGGGGTGCCAAACTTCTTGTAACACTATATTACTTATTACGATGTCATGTACTTTCCTTAGTTAAGTGGCATGCTCAATTAATCTTTTTATCAGAGAAGCTTGTTGGCATTATGATACATGTGTTGTGCTTGATGACAACCCACTTGTAGAAGAACAACTCACTTGTATATGGTAACTAGCTGAATCTACAAAACTAGATGAATCTATAGGAGAGATATCAGATGTGACAGAATGCATGGCAATTATGTTTACAGCTGTGACAAAATGTGAGGCAGTTCAAAGGAATTAGTTCAGAAGTAATGTACAATGGAAAATCACATTATAATAGGTATATTCAAAGGGAACAAAGTAATGGTACAAAAGAATAGGATGAAGGAACAAAGGACTACATATTAAAATCAAGAAGTTGAAGAAAAAGGACATTTTCAGGTATGTTAAGTTGTATACACGGGTTCACTATACAAAAAGAGCTTGTACACGTGGGTTCACTGTACAAAAAGAGCATATGTGTATGCACACACTCGCATAGAAGAAAAAGCATGTATGGGATGAAAAATCAAGGAAATTAAGGTGAAAGAATACCAAGGGTCAATACCATGGTATTAGCCCACAATATTGAGTGGAGTAATGGTTATTTGATCCTGTCTAAGAATATCACAGGCTCTAAGTGTTTTTTTGATCCGAGGTTTTGAGAAAGGCTAAAAATATATAAGGAGGAGAAGATCAAAGGGCTAAGGGCAGAAGTAATGAATGTCTTATGAAGTGTTAGATCAAAATAAAATATGCATGTTATGGGTTTCTAATTCTTTTCTTGATATGGACTAAGCATGCACCTGAGTGTTTGATGATGGATGAGATCTAATGATGGATCAATATCATAATGACTTATCATTATGTGATCTGGTAATGGATAGGCTAGATATAATTGCTAACCCATGGTTTATCCTTTATATGTGATGATCTGGGTATGTCTAAAGTATGGAATTGCAGCGAAGTTATAAGTAAATATTTGCAAATCTATACGCTAGTTCACTTTGGTGAAGGTCCATATACACGCTGGTTTGACTCTTCCAAGTAGCGTTTGCAAAATAAAAGTTTGATGTTTAGGATGACTGATCTATCAGATCAGTGTTGCTATTTTACTACTATCTACCAATGAAGTCCTCTTAGATCTGAAACTAAATTGAATGCATAAAGAGTTTGTGTCTGATTGATTGATTGAGCAAGAAGGGTGATCCTTGCTGCTATCTATTTAGAACTCTGTAAATTGACGATAGATCTTCAGAATGTCACTGGTTGGTACAGTTTGTGGTTCAGAGGTTTTATGATTCAGTATCTTTAGACGTATATGCAGGCTCGGCTAAAGGAAGTTGTGTATACATGCCGTTTCACTTCATTGAAGAAGCGTATCCAATTTGACACATGATTTTTGAGGTTACAATTGGTTTTGGCTTTTGATGTAGTGTTCTGGGTTTAGATCTGTGTACTAGTTACTGTTGGGCATGTAATCCCCCCAAGGCATGTTTTGGTGCTCAAAGCCCAAGTTTTGACCTAATCTGGTTGTAAAGCTCCGCGAATTGCGGGTGCGGGGCACGAAAGTATAATAAAGTCATAGGGTTGTCTACCATAGTTTTGTAATTTAATTTCAGCTGAATAGACCTATCCATGGTCCACGGACCATGGGATTGTATAAATAGAGTGAGGCTCTGAGTAAAACGAAGATATAGGGGAGAAGGAAGATTCTAAGTAGCTAAGTGAAGTGTGTCTTCGGGTTGTAGAGTAGGAGAAGGCTCTGTAGCTAAGTGCACAACGCAGAGTTGAGTTTGTAACCAAGGATGGAATTAATAAAAATA
Organism: Pinus taeda; assembly: GCA_000404065.3. Classification (NCBI taxonomy): domain Eukaryota; kingdom Viridiplantae; phylum Streptophyta; class Pinopsida; order Pinales; family Pinaceae; genus Pinus; species Pinus taeda. The sequence goes on along the minus strand of APFE030917539.1, from coordinate 118,828 downwards.
AGTTTTATCATTATTCTATGTATCTATTCTTGGGTTAATGCATGTTTGATTTAATTTGCAAATAAAACGTTTATTTACTGCACGCAGCTGTATGAATGGTTTATGTGTTAAGTATAACTTAAAGCACACAAGTAGGCTAAAATAATCAACTAACATTGGAATACTAGTAAGGTCTTCGGTAATAACGTGGAAGAAAAACGTTTAAACCCTAAGTAGCACTGCACAAAGGCAATATACCATGTTGTGAGGCACGGGAAATTGCGCGAAGCAACCTGCATGCAAGGTCAAACCCTGTACCACTGGAACTCATCAGACATCTTCTAGGTGCAGTAGTATCGGGATTTGTTTGGCTAACTTAACTTTGAACCTAGGTCACGCCCCAATAAGCCAAAAAATGTTTCTGTTGCCAATACTAGGATCTGCATAGAGATGTCTCATGTCGTATCACTAGAATCCAACAAAGAAAGGAATTGAAGAGTGGTTGGACAAGAAGATTCACGAGTTCGCGGCGCAGGAAAACTAGAATCCATGATTATCAAAGGAAGGGTGGTTAGATTGCTACTTATATATGGAAATCCATGAATTTTTCTTTCCATCCTTCCCCTCTAAGTCGTACGAGTGGATCGCGAAGATAGTAGACAGTCAAGGAAGGTGTAGGCTCGAAAAACCTATTGTGTGGACTCTAGAGTTGGTGCGTAGACTGGAAGCATTAGAAGATAAGATCGGACGCGCAAGTGTTCCATTGAATTGATCGAATTATAGGAGGATTTATCACCGAGTTCATGGTAGAAACTTCAGTCAGCTATGGCGAGGCAGAACGACGCTTCCTCAAAGGACCACAAGGTAAGTATGTTAAATATTTGAACACTTGGATTAAAATGTTACTGTGTGAAAAGTGGGTTATGTGAATAAATTGATGTTTGGGGCTACACAAATTGGGAGGATATATAGAAACGAAGGTAGCATAGAACTAGAAACTAGCCCCTTGATTTCACCTTCGCGAGAAAGCGAGGAAGAGCTCGCGAAGGTTTCACTAAGAAGTGAAATCAATTTGATAAAGTAGTGAATTCTGCACATACCACCCCCACCTATACCACCACCAGTGTCACCATCATCACCCCCATATTCACCCACACCACCTCTGCCACCACCACAGTTCAATATGGAAAGCACAATAAAGTTGCCGGTGTTCAAAGAGTATGAAATGAAGATCCAGACTAGTTTTGGTTCGTGGTAAAGGTTGTATGGGAAGCACAAGGAGTCACAGATGATAATATAAAGAAATCAACACTGGTTAAGACTTTTTAGGATCATGCATTAATGTGGTACATTAAGCACTCCAATGACAATCCAAACGCAGGGATCAAGGATATCCAAGCTCTGCTAAACAATGAATTTAGCAGGCCAAAATCAGAGACACATTCGATCATTGGATTTAAGGAAATCATGATGCTTCTAAGTGAGACCCCTTGGGAGCTAGATCAAATACTGAAGTGTATGATTCATGAAGCAAACATGACTTTGACAAATGGGCAACATTGCACACATTTTGTAGCATTGCTAACGCCACATCTAATAAACACGTTGTCACAGCAGAAGCTATCCACCCAGGCCAAGGCCTTGGAGATCGCAATGAGACTACACGAGACCCTGATATAAGATCCTAACCTGGGAGTTCAATAGATCCATGCGCAGTTGAAAAAATTGTGCCTTGAGATGCTGAGTTTGGAACAAGATAGGACAGCTCACCCGGAAGCGCGTGAGGAGGTATGGTGCATAAAGTGCAAGAGACATGGGCATGACAAGGACCATTGTCGAGTCTTTGCAAACTACCTGGTGGGAGGAGGACCAATGCCATTGAGACCAGAGGCACAAGAAGAACTGAGCGCAGCGCCTACATTATGGTGTGTGATTTGCCAAATAGGAGGAAAGCTTGCTACAAATAACTGTCATCTATTACAAAAGTATACGCAGAGTTCCCAACAGTCATTCTGTAATTTTTGTAGATCAGTAGGCCACGATGAGCATACTCATAGAAGTTATGAACTAATGATGGATCAGACTCCTACCTACAGGGTTCAGACCGAAACATGGGTCCTTAATCAAAATGCAGGGATGGCACGCACTAGATTTTAGGGGCGTGGACAAGGTCGAGGTGGAATGGGATCAAGATGAGGTCGCAAACAGCTAATCTGTTACAATTGCGAAGGGCCAGGGCATTATGCCCGCTATTGTACAAATCCAATGAGACCATCATGCTTATATTGTACCCAGTTAAATCATGAGACAAAGGACTATCCCATGCTAATAGCAAGATTGCGTGATAAAGGAGCACTCCAACCTCTCCTGACTCAGAACCTGCAATTGATGAGGTTCGAGCCGCGCGAGGAAGACCCGAATGTAAATATCGTGCTCTAAAGTGGTATCATGATAGATGATGACAAAGGCAAGTAGCTTGAAGAGAGTGCCTCGGTTCACCAAGCTCCAAAAAAGGAACCAAAATTTGATTTAGAGTGCGCTAAGGAGACATTCATAGAAGCTAATAAGAGCTTCACGGATGCCTCCACTTTAGGAAGTAAAGACAAACTGGAATCGGAAATGAACCCATCAATGCTCACTATATTTTTGGAGACAAGCATGAAGCTGCTGCACGATAGCAAATATGTGAAGGGACTACAAGAACTCATCAATAGATTTGTTGGGACCATGCTAGGAGAACCACACGTAGTCCGGAAGCTCGAGAAGCACACAATACAAATAGGAAGGGAGATGAGATTGATTGTGCAGATCGAGGAATATGAAATGGATCAAGTGATTTTAGATCTAGGATCAGACGCGAATGTCTTGCCAAATTATACATGGGAGTGCATGGGAAGGCCTACGCTGCAATGGTATCCTATTCAATTGCGAATGCAAAACTAGCAAAAGATCATACCTATGGGATGATTACAAGGAATAATGGTAGATATTGAAGGTGCGAGCATGCTTGCAGATTTCGAAGTGACAGAGATTGTTGATGAAAACAATCCCTATATTGCACTGTTGGGAATAGGTTGGGCCACTGACATGAATGGAGTGATAAATCTAAAGAAGCACAAGATGATTTTCGAGAAAAATTCATTATGCGTAGTGGTACCTTTAGACCCTGCTAAAGGATCACACTACAGAGAGCCAGTATGCGACTACTATAGCAGCGATGACCTAGACTGTATCTACAAGATAACCACGTGGGAGCAAGGCTGGGTAAATCCAATAGAAGATGGTAGACTCTTATGGGAGCACAAAAGATCTTGCACCTCAGACTCGAATGAAGAGATAGAACAATGGCAGAACCGGTTACACAAGGTAACCACGCTCAATTGCAACATGATGATAAACTCACTGCACTGCGTGGCAACAGATGTAAGAGATCTGCCTGTGTATGAAAGATTGACTGAGGTGGATGATTTTCTAAATCAAATTGAAAGAGAAGTATCGGAATAGTAGCATTTCAACGCTCTGAAATGGGTACTGCGTGCTACGTCCGTAAGATGGTGGGGTACGCATCACTGAAGTTTTGAGGACTAGCGTGAATGCGGAAGGATGATGCGCATGTGGTTTGGGAAGCCTCATATGCGGATGAAAGCCAAGTATGAAGGAAGAAACAGCCCTTGCGCCCACCTTTCCAGATGGGTACAGGCGTATGGTGTCCAGCCTGCACGAACGCACATCGTCCTCACGATAGGAAACATGACCGACAAGCAGGAATAGGAAAGAAAATGGCATGAATGATGACCAGGAAGTATGGTAAGAGTAAGCATGCAAAAGCATATTCACGCAGAAGCTTTTGACAATGTATGCAAAGCACTGAACACAGTCCACCATGTGAAATAAACTGACTAGGACCTACGCATACCAGTGTTTCTTTGCGCTTATAGGACCATGTGCAAAACCCTGACCGCATGGACACTTCTGAAGCTGAAGTATGAAGTATATGTTGTAATCCCTATGGAGCATGCAAAGCCTAGTTCGCGCATAGTAGCACCAGTAGATATGAGGGTTTGCGAAGAATGGATCACAACGCCGCAAGAAATAGAATGCATGGGACCTAAGGAAGAAATCCAACAAGGAAACCCTAGACTCCACAACCTTGAAGAAGAAACAGTATGGTTAAGGAAGAAAAGTGTTTTGATGGACACGGAAGTGAAGAAGATGGAGGACGAAATAAAGAAATATTTTCTTGGCAAAAAGACCAGAATGTTAAGGCAGGGTGCATGCGATCACGCTGACAGAGTGGCCTATTGCCATGAATTGATCAGTCTGATGCCTTGGCTTGGATTGCATATTGCTAAGCATAGTTGGTGGGCTCCAGTATTGCAGCAATAATTCTGCAAATCTTGGGGCTCCCTTCTTTACTTTTATCAACCTAGTAGTTTGTAACAAACTTGGAAGCGACGGTGCTATATGCAAAAGTACTAGCTCTTACTGCAGGTTGTCACTTGATCATCTAGCACAAGTTTTCTAGGAGCTTAAGACAAATTTTATGAGTTCTTAGAAGAAGCTTTTAGATGTGATAGACAAAAACTAACTCAAAATAGGCTAATATACTTGCAGAAAGAAGCTGAAAGCTGAAAGGAAATGCAAACCCTAGCAAACCCTAGTTTTACCGAATAACCCTACTGGTGCAAGAAAAGAGGTGAAAGCTGCTGAAATGGATGTCATTGACTCTTGGAAAGGTAAAATGCATGTGACTAAGCTACTTCTGAAGAGAAATATGGAAAAAGCATATTTTTGTATTCTCTAGTAAATTTTCAGAATTATTATGCATGTGCTTTAACTATTTTTTATTGTGCAGGGATTTATTGGTGAAAGGAAATGGAGTGGGCACTTGCAAGAGGTTGGGAAGGTGAGAAGAGGGCCTAAGGAGTTCCTGGCACTCTTTCAAAGAGTTTCACAATGATCAGATCTCAAAAAACTACTCACGTGAACTTCTACAGGAAGTCTGCAGGGGTTCTACAGGATGTTCTACAAGAAGAGCCGAAAGAGGATTTTAGAGGGATTATGGAGGAAAAATGGTGGGAAAGTGGAAATGGAGGATGGATGAGGATGTGAAGGGGTATAGCACCTGGTAAATGAAGCTAAGGAGTGATGAAGAAGGGTGGATTTGTTCAAGGATGGACAGAGCAATGTTGCACAAAAATGTAGAAATTAGGGAAAATTGGAAATGTGTGGCAAATGAAGGGAAGGGATCTTGGATTAGGGGTTGGAGTAGGTTGTATGATGGAGGAAGGATAGGAAGGGATGTATTACAGGTGCTCTGCACATTATTTTTCAAAACTAATCGAAGAAAGACTAGAAAAACCAGAGATCTACCTATTTTGACCTAATCTGACCTACCAACCAAAAAAATGATGGGCAGAAGTTTATAGACAGGAAATCATGCAAGATAACTATGGAAACTAAGCAAGAACAGATCTAAACATGTAAGTACAATTGGTATCAACTTTTCCAACTAAAAATCTAACACTAGCAATTGCATTGAAAGGAAAAAATAGTGTTTTTGTGGCAGCAAATATGCCTTGGTCTTAGCTCATGGTCCCAAGGAGGGAGAGGTGAGATCAAGGTTTTCTTGAAGGCTATTTTGCAGATCTTTTCTTTTATCAAAATGTCAAATCAACCTGAAGCATAAAAAGTTAGTTTAATCATCAAAAACATCATAAGTAACAAAGCAAGATCCTAACCTAAATAGCAGAAATTATTTTATGAATGCAAGAAAACACATAAAAGTACACAAAGGAGGTACTGACACTTGGGTTGGGCCCAACTGCAAGAGCTACAACCTCCTAAGAAAAAATCAGAGCTGGTGCAAAGTGAAATTTATCTCCATCACTCAAAAAATAATCATGTCACAAAAATGTTTATAGCAAGAGCTCGAAAATGAGCTGAAAGGTAGAGTTGCACTAAAGTGTGAAAAACAGTTGTTCAAGAGCTAAACTACCAAGGCTTGAAGCCTTCCTACTTATGCACCATGAGGACTCCCAACAGCCCTCCTTAACTTTAAGGACTTAGCTGCTCAAAACTGCAGTTAATCAGCCACTTCACAAAATCTTCTCGGCTGCCCCTTGAAATCATCTTTGGTGAGTTGTTGAACTCCGAGCTCATGGTGGAGAACTTAAGGAAGGGGTCATGTAGTGCAGGAAACACCCTTCCTACAAATCCTCAGCCTTGTTCCTTCGTATTTGGCTGTCAACTTGCTCATAAATGCTTGACCTTGGTCCAAAATATGTCCAAAAATATGCAATAAGCACGTATTAGACTTTGTGGTCAAGTGACTATTCTCATTCATTCAATTAACATAAATATATTTAAAACCATGCATAAAAATATGAATAATGGTGGATTAATCAAGAACAATAGGCAAAATGAGCCCAATAAGTTACCCATTTTTGGGGCTCATCATCACCCCCCTGCTGAATGTGTTGCTCATCCTCTGAGCAACTAATCTAGCTCATCATCTTTGATTGCTTTGACTGCCTCTCTGACATCCCTGGCTTCTATGGTGATGTCCTCTTCTTGGTCATGAAACCTTGATTTTCTCTCTACTTCCTCCCATTGCCTGTGTTCTTCCTCTTCTTTAACCCCTTCCAGCAGTCCTAAAAGCAATGGAGGACTGAACTTTAGGCCAATCCAGTTGGCCTGCAAATTTTGCATTGACTATTTATAGAGTGGTACTCTTGCCAAGGCCTCCCTCATCCTTGTTGGGGAGTGGTACTCTCTTATTTTTAGACTGTGGGATAGTCTGTTCCATCTCCTTGAGCAATCATGAATGCAATTATCACCAAGCAGTCTTTCCATGTCTTCAAAGTGAGGAATGGCCTGAGCTTGTCTTTCAATGTAGTCTGGGAGAACCTGAGGGTTGTTGGCCAGGTGCTGATGGGCATATATTAAAGCTAAGGGATCTTCTGGTTCTGCCCTGATCATGAGTGGCTCACTTAGCTCTCTGTCCATAACTTTCCGAACTTCCACTGCCATATTTTTCTCATGGTTTAACCAAGAGGCCATAGCCATGAGTTTCACATCTCCCAATGCAGCATTGGGGTCCCATAGATTCATGTTTGGAAGGGCCAAGTTGTGTAAATAGAATTCTGATAACTTAGCCTTATCCTCAGCTAAGCTACTATCACACAAATCCATGAACTGATGATAATTCTGAAATGGAATGGTGACCCTTTGGGCCAAGGTGCTAATTTGAAATTGCAACCATTGATCTTTAAGATATAAGGCATATGACTTAGCAGGTTGCCTACATTGTAAGGCTTCTACTGCCCAGCTGGACATGCAAGCCACTTGGGCTTATTTCTCTTGCATTTGTTGTTTTAAACCCTGTATTTCTTCTGCTGCCTGTGACTCCTTTTCCTATAGCAATTTTGTTAGCATCTCAACATCTGCTTGCAGATTTTCCTCTCTTTGTTGTTCCTCAGTTGTTTCCTTGTCTGCTAGAGGTCCTTCTTGCTGCTGTTGTTACATCAAAATGGAGGTCCTATCTTCCTTATGACCTCCTTGTAGCTGCAACTGCTATTTCAGCAACTTATTATCCTCCTGTAATTTGACTCTTTGACTGCTTTCCATGTGCCTCACCATGGCCAACTCTTTTCTTGATTCTTTGAGCTATTCTTCCAGGTGGCCTATGTCTGCCACACCCTTGGATTTGGCAATCCTCATCCAAGTGTGAGTCCTAACCCATTCTTGTTCCAATGCAAAGAAAAGTGGTACCGCAAATTTCTGTGGGATGATCTTCCCACTTTTTAACAGGGTTGTAATATGAGCCCAAGCTAGGCTGAGGGCTTGGTTCCAGTATCTCCTCAGTCTTTCCTTCTCATTGTGATTGTTTGGCTACCTTCTCCTCCAATTTCTTAGTCTCTTTTAACTTAGCTAGAGTTTCCTGTAGAGATATTTTAGCTTCCTATAGAGCTCTCTTTGAGTCCATCATCCTAATTCTTTCTCTTCAGGTGGAGGTTTTTGGGCTTCCTCTTTCATAGGTGATAGATATCTTTGAAGGAGACTCTTCTTTTGGTTTAGTGGTTGTGTCCTTAATGACAATTGATTCCTTTGATTATGGCTGGGGTTTGCCCACTTTGATCCTTGTGCTTCTCCTTGCTTTAAAGTACATGGAGGTTTGCCTCTTTCTCTTTCCTTTTTGTTTTGTAGGTGTGCTTAATGTAGCAAGCACAGCTGCTGCCTCCCTTGCCAACATCTCAGGTGATTTCTCTTCTTGCCGCTACTTTTCTTTACTTCCTATAGAAATCTCTGTGTCCACTGTTTCTGTCTGTGTTGCTGATATCTCAGGGTGTGTCTTTCCCTTTTCTTTCTGGGTGCCTGCTTTGGCTGTCGCAACCTTCATTTGGGCTTTCTCAGCCTTTTCCTTTCTACTTTGTATCCTCTTTTCCCTTGTTGTTTTTGATGTTGTTTCTTCCTCTATTTTAGGCCCAACAATCTTGCCATTTTCTTCTTTTTATTTTTGTTCTTCCTCTGTTTTTCCCTCTGCTTGAATGTCCTGTGCTCCCTCATCATTGTTCTTCTCAATTTATTCAGTTTTCTCCCCCTCCTCACTGTTGGATGGGGTGATGTTTTCAGCCAAAGTTCTAATGTTATCATCCCTGGACATATGATTCTGAGGATTTCCCAGGATATGGGGATAGTATAGGTGTGTAAAGCATCTTCCACCAGCAGTTTGATGAGCCCATGGTGGGCCAACTAATCTGGGATCCCTTCATTCAGCTTTGTACCACACTTAATTAAGGACTGAAGAAGGAAATATGGGATGCTCAGTTTCTTGGTTGGAGACAAGTCAATCCCATGCCTTAATTCACATAACAACCTGAAATGATATCCATAGATGATGCTAAACCTCCCTTCACATGTGATGTACTTCATAATTTGATAACTAACTTCACTCCAGAGAGGAGGCAAGCTGGTTCTTCTAACCCCATTTTTGTCTTCTACAGGATGCTCCTCGGGTAGAAAAAATGTTTTCTTAGCAACTTGGCCCAATGAACTCTCGTCTTTGCTCCAAGGGAGCCCCAATGGTAGACTAGTAACTCCACTGATGAGCTTAGGGGTGAGTTCTAAGATCAAACCCCTAAAACTAACTGTGGCATGTGTCTTTGAATGTGGTGTTAGGGACATTAAAAACTCTTTAGTTATCTCCTCATCATGACCTTGAATTTTTTCAAAGAAGGATATCCAATTTGCTCGGGTGAAAAGGTCCACCACCTCAGGGTGCTCGTGCAACTTGCTAGAGTCAAAGGGTTCTTTCCTTATGAATCCTCCTAGCATGGCGTTGAGTGCTCTTTTTACGTTTTAACCAGAAGAGGAAATGCTCAGGAAAACAAACAGTCAATCACTGAAACAGAGGATGGCTGAATTCGGTTTCTTCTAAACCCAAGAAGGAATTTCTCGTGTGTTCCTTACAAGATAGAAATAATTCCCCTTTTTTAAGACTACTGTCACCTAGAATTCGACTGTCTGTTTATGAAAAGAAGAATTTTGTTTTTACAGACCAGAGCATAAGGACACAGGTTCTCTTCTCAACACATAGATAGATATGCAAATTTAGTTTTTACACACACACAGGCTGGCCTCTATGGCTACATATATCTTCCTTATAGGAGAATTTAAAAAGAAAACCTGGAGGACATTTCCGATGCAAAAAACTGGGGAAACACAATGAAATATAAGCAAACGTTTCACTTTCTTTCTCAATACACAGGCAGGTTTTTCCTCTTGTTTTTCAATCTGATGTCGTTCAATTCACCACCTTGCACAAACAAATCATGCATAGGGGAGTTTTCCCAAGCCTACCTTGTTTGGAGCTTGAAATTCGACGAAAATTCTGGGTTTCCTCTCCATGGAGTTGTTCTCTGCCTTTCCTATAGAACCCTTCCTGTAGAAGTCTCCCGGCTCCTGTAGAATAGAACTTTGCTTCTGGCAGAGCCCGATAGGTGGGAGATTTTCGAAAACACGCAGAAAAAATGGTGGAGGAAAACTGGTTAACTGTTCTTGGAAGCGGTGGATGTGTACTCCAGTCGAGAACGTCATGAGTGCAAAATGAATAGAAGGTGGTTCATGTTCCAGCTGGGCATCTTTGAACTGCGGCATGATTCGTGGTGAGGGGATGAGGTGGCTGGACCAGACCGTTGATCCGATGTCACATCCATAATGTTTCTATGTGTTTTCGACCACCATCACCTCCTCTCTACCATTATCTACCACCATCACCACCAGTCCTGATGATTTCTCCCTGAATGGACACTCCACACGTGCTGGCTACCCATCTAATAGGCAATTTTGAATGTAACGGTGCTCGTTTGGATTCCACAAGGATATGTAACTATCCAAGGGTGGCTAGTTTACTGCCACCAATTCCACTCAATCCAAACCATTCTCATAGTCATGCAGCTTTAAAATATGATTTATGCAATTGAAGAATGAGTTTAGGCACTTACCTGTGTGGTCGCAGTCGTGTTATGTAGATTTTGGGTTTTGGCAACCGAGCAGATTTTGGGTTTTGGAACCCATTCCTTCATTTGTTGTTATAGCATGCACACTGCATGCTTGGCCTCAGTTGCTACTAATATTCTTACATTCAAGAAGACCTCCATGCATGTCTCTTCTGCCATACTGTGTTGTCCCTTTCTCTAGAGTATGTCTTCCAAAGGGATCAGCTGCTACAAGATTCATGTAGGATGTCCTGTAGCTGCTTCTCCTCCTGGAACACAAGATAGAATGAGTAAGGCTATACTGCTGACGAGGGTCTCGACTAATGAGGAGTCTAGATGGAGGGTAACAGGTATGGTGAGTGAAGAACTGCTGCTTGTTTTGTCATTAAAAAGTTTTTGCTGGCAGTATGAAGAAAATAGGATTTTGGTGTGTGACTGTGTAGGCATATAAAAAAATGAGTGCAATGGAAGTGTACAGAGATGGAAAAAGGTGACATTTGGTGATGGATGGAAACAGGAAGGTTTATAGGCCTCATAGGCAGATTCCCAACCTTCGAGTCCTCTTCTGAGATCGATTTTGGCTTGTTTGTAGGTTCTACAGGATCTTTCTGTAAAAGACATAGAACTTCCTGTAAAAGACATAGAACTTCGTGTAGAAGATGAAATCTGAGCCCGAATGGGACCAAATCTTAAGAAAGGATAGTGGTCATGGAGGAATTGATTGTGAGGGATGCTTGTAGCCTGGTGCTGACCTTTGTCTTTGTCTTGGGCGATCCTCCTAACCTGCAATGTCCTTCCTGCAACCTGCAATTTCTTCAACATAATTCAGGTTTATTTTTCTTTTCTTTTTTATCTGAGAGAGATGGGGTGCCTCCAGGAGGTTTTCACCCTCATTGTTTTCCCTGGGCATCCCCAAGAGGTTTTCACCCAAGGATCTTTTATTCTTTTTTGTGTTTTTTTTTTTTGGTCAAGGTGTGGGTGGAGTGGAGACAGGGGCCTGCTCCACCACCAACACTGATTTACCCATAATTTCAATGAACTCCTGCTTAGAGAGGGGCTTCCGGTAGATTTTCAATCAATGCCCATTGATGAGCATGGGGATGGCTTCTTCATCAATGGTCCTAATAAGGACTGAACCATTGTCGTTGCATTTCTCCACTGTATATGGTCCCACCCATCTTGTCCTTAGCTTCCCTTTGAAATCCTTGTATCTTGAATCATATAACAATGTCCAATCTCCTGGCTAAAATTGCATTTCTTTAAGGTGCCAGTCATGCCACATCTTTCTTTGAAGTTGGACCACCTCTGAGTGTAGAAGGGTTTGCATTCTCTGTTCATCTAATCCATTCAACTGTAGTAATCTTTCCTGTTGTGCATGGTTGAGATCTAGGTCCAGCTGAGCTACCAACCTCAATCTGTTATATTCAAATTCTATGGAGGGCAAAGCCTTCTTCTCGTAGACAAGCTAATAAGGTGTGAAACTTGTTATAGTTTTCCAGGTAGTGTTGTAGGCCCAGGTGGCCTCAACCAAGTGATCTGCCCAATCTTTCCTGCTGCTGCTCACCACTTTAGTCAAAATCTCTTCCAAAGCTCTGTTAGTGACTTCAACCTATCCATTTTCTTGCGGATGATAAGGGGCAGAAGTTATATGCTTAATCTTGTGATGAGTGAGCAAGTCTTCAATCAGGTTAGAGGTAAACTGACTTCCTTGATCTGTGACTAATTCTCTTGGGTAACCAAACTTGTAGAGGATATTTTCCCTCAAGAACTTAGCCACTTTTTCTTCTGTTGCTGCCTTGATTGGCTTTGTTTCTACCCACTTTGTCAGGTAGTCTGTGCACACAATGATGTAAGACTTCTGTTTTGAAGGAGGGTTTATAGGACCCACAAAGTCCACGCCCCAATTCTCAAATGGCTCGAAATTCACTTGAGGTTGGAGGGGCATTTCATCCCTTGGAGTCAGTTTCCCCATCCTTTGACATCGGTCACATTGGCTGATGTATCTCCTGACATCTTGATGAAGAGTGGGCCAATAGTAGCCTGCCTGTAGAATTTTGAAGGCGGTTCTTTTTGCTGCAAAGTATCCTCCACAGGGCCCATCATGACAAGTTAGGAGGATGTCAAAAACTTCCTCCTCCCTGACACAACGCCTCAAAATCTGATCTAGGCCAAGTGTAAATAGGTTGCCCCCAATCCAAGTGAATGGGCCACTTTTCCTCACGATCTTGCTCTTCTCTTTTGAGGATAGGTGTGGCAGGAACTGTGTTGAAACAAAGTAATTTGCTATATCAGCAAACCATGGAGAGAGTACTGAAATAGCAAGCAGGTCTTCATCTAGCATTTGATCACCCACCATCCCTTCTTCACCCATAGGCAAATCTAGTCTAGATAGAAAATCAACAACAACATTCTCCTTACCTGGCTTATCAACAATGGTCAAATCAAATTTCTGCAATAAAAGTAACCATCTAATGATATGCGCATTTACATTAGGTTTATTCATCAAGTACCTAATTGTAGCATGATCAGTGTGTACGAATGTTTGATAACCAGTGATATAGTGTCTGAACTTGTTTAGGGAATGGACTACAGCTAGGAGCTCTTTCTCGGTTACAGTATAGTTTAACTCTGCCTTGGACAAGTTTTTAATGACAAAATATATGACATATGGTAGCTTTTCTTCAACTTGTCCTAAGGCTGCTCCTATGGCTTTGTTTGAGGCATCTGTGTGAATGTGGAAAGGTAGGGCCCAGTTTGGACCTCTCAAGATTGGGGTAGTTACCAACTTATCTTTCAACACATCCAGAGCCTCTTGACAGTTTCCAGTCCATATAAACTCAACATCTTTCCCCAAAAGACCAAACAATGGAGAGGCTAGCTTATTGAGATTTTTAATGAATCGTCTATAATATCCTACTAAGCCTAGAAAACTTCGAACATCTCTTACCTTTTGAGGAGGTGGAACCCTTTGGATGATAGCAATCTTGTTGGGATCCACCTATAATCCTTGCTGAGAAATTGTATGACCTAGCACGGTCCATTCAGTCATCAGGAATTCACATTTCTTAGGACTGAGGGGCAGGTTCATTTCAATAAACTTGGTTAAAGCTTTTCCCAGGTTAGTCAATGCTTCTTGGAAGTTGGACCCATAAGGAGTAAAGTCATCCATATATATTTCCACCGAATTATGAACCAGCTCAGCAAATATGCTCAGTACTGCTCTCTGGAAAGTGGCAGGAGCTTTGCATAACCCAAAGGGAAGGACTTGGTAGGCAAAGGTACCCTAGGGACAAGTGAAAGTGGTCTTATCTTGATCTTCCAGGCTGATTTGGATTTGATTATACCCACTAAACCCATCTAGGAAGGAAAAGAACTTCTTCCCTGCTAGGCCATCTAACACTTGATCTATGAAGGGCAAAAGGAAATGGTCCTTCTTGGTAGCTTTGTTAAGTTCTCGATAATCTACACAGATTCTCCACTTCCCATTTTTTTTGGGCACAAGTACCAGAGGAGAAACCCACTCACTGTCAGTGATGGGGTAGATGAATCCTGCATCCAACAACTTTTGCAGTTCTTCTTTGACAATGTCCTTAAGAGCTGGATTCATTCTCCTCTGAGGCTACCTGACTGGTTTACAATTCTCTTTAATGTAAATGTGATGGGTACAGACTGAAGGGTGGACTCCTTTCATCTCCTTATAGCTCCAAGCAAAAGCATCCAAATGGCAGTTCAATAAGCTACATAACTCCTTCTCTTGAGAGGGGGATAGGGACGAGTTGATCTTCAAGGTTCTTTCAAGACCAAATTCCACATTCTTAACTCGGGAAGAGGGTGGATTAGCCACACAGAGATCCACTAAATCATTGGCTTGGGTGTCTTCTACCAACTCCTCTAATAGCAGCACACTGGGAGGTGGATTTTGAATCAAATTCTCAATAAGGTCATCCTCGGTTTGAGGACCTACCCTGGTGGCTTCCATCGTGCACAATGGAGCAGAGTAGACTTCATCCTCATCTTCCTCCTCCAACCAGAGAGGTAAGTCATGTTCTAGCAGAGGTTAGGTAGGAGGATATAGGACTAGGTGTTTGGACATAGGCCCGTTCTTGATGGTCATTCTCCTAGCTCAACAATTGATGTAATCATCTACAGTAGCTAACCAAGGCCTTCCCAAAATGAGGGGGTATCGAATGAGTTTTTCCTTTGGCTGAAGGACCAAGAAGTCTGCAGGGTACTCCTAAGAATCAACGGAGACCATGACATCTTCCACAATCCCTTCGGGGGTCATGGTGGAGCGGTCTTCTAAATATAGTACTGTCGAGGTCTTCCTTAGGGAACTCTGAAGGTTGAGTTTGAGCATAGTGTCCCTGGTCACCACATTAATGGCAGCCCCTAGATCAAGCAGGGTGTGGGGGATTATGGTGCCATTGATGTGGACATCAACTATAGGACTCCCAGGGTCCAAATATTTTGGACAGATTACTTGTCCCAACATCAGGTCAGACAGTTGTCCTATGACATTGATAGTTGGGGCATCTCTCTTGCGCTTGCCTGGGTGCTTGAAACACTTCTCTTTGATCCATTTCTTGTATATTGGTACATCTTTGATGGCATGGAGAATTGGTATTTTTACACACAACTGTTTAAGTTCTCCCAGAAGTTTAGTCTCTTCTTGGTTTGGTTGCGTGGTTCCAATTAGTCTCTCAGGAAAGGGTGGAATGGCTTTGGGTTCACTTTCCTATTTCTCTTCCTCATCCTCCTTAGGAGGAGGTTGGCTATCTAGGAGGACCTTCCTAGATCATAGGTTGATCTTTTGAATCTCCATAGCATGGGAAGGGTATGTTATCTCTCTAGTATATACCTACTAGGCCTGTCTATTATTAGGGTTTGGGTTTGGTTGAGTAGGAATTTGGGTTGTCTTGGAGGAGCAGGAGGTAATGGTTGTGGTCGAGTAGGTGGTGGAGGCAAAATAGCGAGAGGAGAGTTGTATTGGGGCCTCCACCCCTGTTGAGGTGCATTCCACTAAGGTTGTGGCTGAACATGAGAATGAAACAAATGAGCAACATATTGAGTATGGTATTGAGATGGATATGACCAAGGAGAGGGCGAAGACCAAGAAGGATGAGCAGGGAGACCCCAAGAAGGTATGTGAGTGGATTGGTTGGGGTTGTAATAAGTTTGGGATGTCCCTTGCATCCCTTGCTAGTAAGGTCTAGATCCATGTGGCCTCCTTTGGTTTAAGAAGTAGAGTGGTTCAGTGGCTCCTTCAACCCCTTGGTACATAGCTTTAAGTCCAGGTAAGGTTGAGCACTGGTTTGGAGGGTGGTCTTCCTCACAAACGAAACATAACTCTACAGAGTGCAATGGACACTCGTTCTTAGGATGCTTCTGTGTACATCTGGGACAAAAGATGGCCAAAGCTGTCTCAACTTCCTCTTTCCTCTGTTGGATTTGAAAAGTATCCAGTTGCATGGCAATGGTTTGTCTCATCTCACTTTTAAGGTCTTCCATCTGATTTGTAAACTCATGTTTGAAGAAGGTGGCACTATCTGAAAGTTGATTCCCCCTACCTCTTTTCTAGGTTGCCCTAGAATTGTTTCTAAACATAGTCTTTATGTCATCATAAGGTAGTTGGTAGGTGTCTCCTCTAGCCAGCAAATGGAGTGTACCTAGAAGGTCTTCAGGGACTCCTCGGAGTAGAACCAGCTTCAGAGATTCGGGGTCAAGTGTGCACCTGGCCCTTTTATAACTGAGTTGGAACATTTCTTCATAGTATTCTAAAGATTCATTACTTCCCATGATCATCCGAAAGATTTCTCCCCTCGTTTCCTTTGACCTATAGTAATCCATGTATTTGTTGTTAAAGGCTTGCTGCATCTGAGCACAAGTTGTGATATTGTTTCTAGGTAACCCCATGAACTAGCATAGTGCTACATCCTTGAGGATGGAGGGAAAGAGTTTCAACTTTTGCTCGTCTTTGCATAGTCATAATTTCGACAAAGGATAGCAAACTCAAACAAGAAGGCATTAGGGTCTTCAATGGTCAATCCATGGAAGTGAGGTAAGGCTGAGGGACTTAGTTTTTTCATTTTCGTGTCCCCATTAGTCTCTTGGATGGGAAAGGAACATTCTATTCTCTCCTCATCTCCTGTACCATTTTTGTGTTCAGCCATAGTCTCAGGAGGAATGTTTTCTTGCTCTTCTTCTGTTATAGGACCTTCTTCTATCTTTGGAGGTTCACCTATAGGTTCTTCTAGATCGAAAGAAGAGAGAAGGGTGACTCAGTGATGTGGTGGGGGTGTTGGGTAAGAATTTTCTTGAATTGTCTATGTTCCTACGAGGCATGAAATGAAATATTTTTGGTTGATATTTGTGTTTTTCTCTGCTTGTATCTGCAAAACTGAAATTTATTGAACAAAAAATTGCAACTAACTAAAGTAAACCTTGCTGGAATGAAAATTGTAGAATTGAAATGAAAGAAAGAAATGACTAATCTATGTTGCTGAAATGAAATTGCAGAATTGAAATACTAATCTATGCTTGCAGAATTGAAATGCTAATCTACGCTTGTGGAATTGAAAGAAATGCTAATCTATGCTTGTAGAATTGAAATTCTAGTCTAGGAAAGAAAGAAATGTCTAATCTACTTTTGTGGAAATAAAATTGTAGAATGGAAATGAAACAACTACTCTACTCTTGCTGAAATAAACTACTTAGCAAAAGGTTGTAGTAGAAGATAGAAGAAAAGCAGCAATCACAAATACTCTGATGCTTCCCTGGCAACAGTGCCAAAAATATGGTGGGCTCCAGTATTTGAGCAATAATGCTGCAACTTCTGGGGCTCCCTTCTTTACTTTTATCAACTCGGTAGTTTGTAACAAACTTGGAAGCGATGGTGCTATATGCACAAGTACTAACTCTTACTGCAGGCTGTCACTTTATCAGCTAGCACAAGTTTTCTAGGAGCTTAAGCCAACTTCTATGAGTTCTTAGAAGAAGCTTTTAACTGTGATGGATTAAATCTAACTCAAAAGAGGCTAATCTACTTGCAGAAAGAAGTTGAAAGCTGAAAGGAAATGCAAACCCTAGCAAACCCTAGTTTTACCGACTAACCCCACTGGTGCAAGAAAAGAGGTGAAAGCTACTGAAATGGATGCCATTGACTCTAAGAAAGGTAAAACACATGTGACTAAGCTACTTCTAAAGGCAAATATGGAAAAAGCATCTTTTTGTATTCTTGAGTAATTTTTCAAAATTATTATGCATGTGCTTTAACTATTTTTTACTGTGCAGGGGTTTATTGGCGAAAGGAAATGTAGTGGGCACTTGCAAGAGGTTGGGAAGGTGAGAAGAGGGCCTAAAGGGTCCCTAGCACCCTCCCAGAGAGTTTCACAGCAACCAGATCTAGAAAAACTGCTCACATCAACTTCTACAGGAAGTCTGCAGGGGTTCTACAGGATGTTCTATAGAGAGTTCTACAGGAAGAGCCAAAAGAGGATTTTAGAGGGCTGATGGAGGAAAAATGGTGGGAAATTTGAAATGGAGGATAGATGAGGATGTGAAGGGGTTTAGGACCTGGTAAATGAAGCTAAGGAGTGATAAAGATGGCTACATTTGTTCAAGGATGGAGAGAGCAACATTGCACAAAAATGTAGAAATTAGGGCAAATTGGAAAAGTGTGGCAAATGAAGGAAAAGGATCTTGGATTAGGGGTTGGAGCAGGTTGTATGATGGAGGAAGGATAGGAAGGGATCTATTACAGGTGCTATGCATATTATTTTTCAAAATTGATTGAAGAAATACTAGAAAAACTAGAGATCTACCTATTTTGACCTAATCTGACCTACCAACCAGAAACATGATGAACAGAAGTTTATCGACAGGAAATCATGAAAGATAACGATGGAAACTAAGAAATAACAAATATAAACATGTAAGTACAACTGGTATCAACGTTTCCAACTAAAAATCTAACACTAGCAATTGCATTGAAAGGAAAAAACAATGTTTTTGTGGCACCAAGTATGCCTTGGTCTCAGCTCATGGTCCAAGGAGAGAGAGTTGAGATCAAGGTTTTCTTAATGGTTGTTTTGCAGATATTTTCTATTAACAAACTGTCAAATCAACCTGAAGCATGAAAATCTAGTTTAATCATCAAAAACATCCTAAGTAACGAGGCAAGATCCTAACCTAAATAGAAGAAATTATTCTATGAATGCAAGGAAAACACATAAAAGTACACAAAGGAGGTACTGGAACTTGGGTTGGGCCAAACCCCAAGAGCTACAACCTCCTAAAAAAAACTCAGAGCTAGTGCAAAGTGAAATTGATCTCCATTACTCAAAAAATAATCATGTCACAAAAATGTTTACAACAAGAGCCCGAAAATGGGTTGAAAGGCAGAGCTGCACTAAAGTGCGAAAAACAACTGTTCAAGATATAAAATACCAAGGCTTGAAGCCTTCCTACTTATGCACCATGGGGAATCCCAACAACCCTCCTTAACTTTCGGGGCTTGGCTGCTCAAAACTGCAGTTAATCAGCCACTTCACAAAATCTACTTGGTTGCCCCTTGAAATCATCTTTGGTGGGTTGTTGAACTCCGAGAAGATGGTGGAGAACTTGAGGAAGGGGTCATTTAGTGTAGGAGACACCCTTATTACAAATCCTCAGCCTTGTTCCTTCATATTTGGCTGTCAACTTGCTCATAAATGCTTGACCTTGGTCCAAAATATGTCCAAAAATCTGCAATAAGCACGTATTAGACTTTGTGGTCAAGTGACTATTCTCATTTATTCAATTAACATAAATATATTCAAAAGCATGCATAAAACTATGAAGAATGGTGGATTAATTAAGAATGATAGGCAAAATGAGCCCAATACGTTACCCATTTTTGGGGCTCATCAATAATGACTAGGGTAGCGCGTTGCAAATGGTGAAGTGCATAATGTCGACTGTAACAATACAAGGTGGGGGTTCTCTATAAACTATGATGGAGGACATGATGGAACTCTACATGGGTGGCATGTCCACCTGACTAGCTGAGGGAAGGATAGTCTTAGCTCTCTAGGTAGTTGGAACGGAGCGCGAGACTATAAACTATTCTTCCTAGAAGTTGTGCAATATTGATGCGCGTAGGAGAAAAGAGTTACAAGGTCAGTGACCGTGCATTTGGGGCTACGCTGCCATGTGGGTTGGTTAGATGGGATGATCGACTTGAGGCCAAATGGAGCGAGTGGCAGGAATTCAAGACACAATTTATGGGCAAGATTTGGGAAAATCTGCTGCCAAGAAATTATTAATGAACTGGAAATGGCGGAATGGTTGAATTCGAATTCAAAAAGTGCTATAAAATACAAAGGGATTCCTAGAAAACAACACTTGGTCATTTATGAATTAAGCGATTAAGCAGAGCCCTGAGTGTTTTGATTCAAGCGTTGATTAAGCTCTTGAATTCACAAGTGATAGATTGTTGCATAGATAAAATGACAACAACTAAGGATGATATCGAGATAACAGAAGTGACCGCCAACGAGGTCGCGTAGGCACTAACTATGAGGGGATTTTACAGAAGGTGCCAGGATTGTGGCAGAAATCCCAAAATCACCATGCATGCCTAGACCCAAGAAGGATAAACAAGCAATGGCTCCTGTACGTGTATCCTCGCAGAACTCGTTATTTAGAAAACTATCGATGGAGGAGAAGGGGAAAGTCATCACTATAGACACAGGTGAAGAAGAAGAAGTTTTGCAGGAGATTGTCATCACAGAAGAAGAAGATGAAGCCATGGAGATGGATACTTAGTTTGTGCACTTTGTGACAAAACTGCCTTCCTATGTCCCCCTGCGAAAAGGGAAGGCCAAAGTGCCCAAGGACCTAGACGAGACCAAGAGCTCACTCCAAACCCCACTCCTCCCCCATGGGATTATGTTTGAAGGTACGCACTTGGGCCACGTTCCAAGTATGAAATTCAAAGGTTGGGACCTCGCTGACCATGAGAAGTTCTCTCACCTAGAAACCGAAAACCTTATGAAGCAGAACACCATGAGGGTGGTGACAACATTAGAGCCGCGGAAGTGGTTACGTGAAGTGTAAAAGGTTGAGTTGCTGAACCTACTAAGGGTGTCACATTTCGACTGCCCCCCAATAACCATTTTCGTCATCAGGCAGTTGCTCTGCCTAGTGCATGATGGGTGTTTATGGCAGAAGGCTCCTATCCCCATCTTATCAGACTTAATTCATCGCATCTTGTGACTTCCATACAAAGGAGAGGACCCCGCAGCCATATCAGAAGGAAAGGGCAGTGATTTGGCCATTGCGGAGGCCATGAAGAAGAAGTACAAGCTAGAAAAGAAGAAGATGTTTTATGCCATCTCCAACATCAAGGACAAGGAAGTATGTGTGGCAACCTAAATCCTTACAAGAAAATTCATGCGCAAGTGTCGCGCATATGAGGTACCTACACTGGTGGTCGCACTGGATGAACAGTGAGCGGAGGGGGTCCAGTTTAACTGGTATGAATTCGTCTGCATGGAATTTTTAGAGAATTTCCATGAAGCCCAGGAGCAGGAGAAGACCTTCAATATGCATGGCTATTGTTGTCCATAATCATGGCTGGGGAATTGCTGAAGGATAGTCAATTCCCCATAATTGATAGAGATTTACCGGATGTCAAGAAGTATGCTTCACTCTAGGCCACGAAGGATGCTACAAGAATAAACAATAGCAAGATCTTCTGGGTGCTCATGGAGATGAACATCTGAATGTGGATCAACCATAAGCCGTGGTTGTCACCCATGGTTTACAACAGTCTGTTGAGTTTTGTAGAATTTAAGGCAGACATGCATAACATATATATCAGGGTGCACAAGGACCCAACAAAGCAGTGGACAAAGCTACCCTTTGTAGCCACTGACGATGCCATTTTCAATGTCTTGGAGGCATGGCCACTGGAATGGTGTACCCCAGACATTGCAGAACTTGAGAAGTTGGCAGCACACAAGAAGAAAGATGATGCCAAGCTACACATCACACAGTTGGCTGAGAAATGAAGAAAAGAAACAACAGCAACAAAAGTGCGGGCAGTGCCGGGTGCGGCACAGAAAGCAGCTGAGTAGGAAAGGGCCGCGGCAGCAATAATAGCATAGGAAGTAGCCGTGATGGTGGGCGAGGGCCAAACAATGCCTTCGCAAGGGTAGGTAGCAGAGGAAGCAAGAACAGAATAAGGAGGCGCAGACCCATGAACCGCATCCACACAATTGAAGCGCCAACACCAACAAAGCGAGAAGGATCATGGAAGAAGGTCAAGGCCTCGAAATTATCCATCGACCCAACCACCCTAATAGAGGGTGATCTGCATGAAATTGGCGAGACGGTGCACGATGTCACAAATGAGGCTCTCCAGAATTTCATGCAGGAGCACCATACTATTTTGGGGGCCCTCAAAGTGGAGTTGTAGGATTACAAGCACATCCCTCTTAGGTTGGTACCCTTTCGACCAACCTCATAGTCAGATCGAGGGCAGCAAAGCAGTTGTTGCGCGCGCAGATGACGAACACAATAGTGCTGCCAGAAGGGACACTCATGACATCAAATGAGGCCGACAGGCCTTTGGTTAGCGTGCTAAAAGATCTTGGTGTTAATCTTGCCACCCTTCCACATGAGACATTATATGTGTTGCAAGATGGAATAATGACAGAGTTGTGAGGTAGGGAGAGTCATGCGCTCCAAGTCCTTAGTGAGAAAAAGATAAATATGGAACAACTCAGCTTGCAACGCAATGAATTGGTGTCACAAAATCAACAACTAGTTTAGGTGATAAATGACACTTGTCAAAGTGTCCTGAAGTTGGCCATCCTAGTAGATATACCAGCAGAGGCATGGATCCACAAGTTAGCAGCAAGAGCCCACGAGGCTAGGGAGGAAATGACAAAGGTTCAGCTGGAGCTAAATCGTCAGATCGTCGAGCTGCAGTTAAAGCTGCAACCATCCACTCCCCCGGAAGTCAGAGAACAGTGCACTAGTGTTATCACAACGGGATTGGAGGAAATCAGAGGTGCAATGTGAGACTGCACCAGCATGTTGGAAGAATCACTTGAGGTCCTCACAACTCTGCAGGAGGACCCCAACATCCAGCACTCAGAAAAAAAGGTGCAAGAACTCCAACAATAGTATGACAGTGTCAGAGGAACTGCAGAGACAATGGTCCTCACCAAGAAGTTTGCAAGGATGCAGCAGGCTAAAGCGCTGAAGGAGCAGGTGGACACTGCATGCCATAAGGAAGTAGTCCTAAAAGTGCACGTCCACCCTTGGATCGATGAGGCCTTCACCATCACGGAAAACATCGAAGGAAAGCTCGTGCACATATAGGGGATGCACACATTGATGTAGAGAAGCACTCTAGACACAGAGGTCTCGGAACAGTGTATGCACCAGATCCAACAAGCAGTGCCTCAGTGTGCTGCAGACCTCTGCGCAGTTTGAGAATAGTTGGAGGGACTCCATGCAAAGATCGCCACACCAATAGAGTGACTTGAGGGCGAGTCACGATGTTTGTGTTGGGGGCTTGTTGGGCATGTAATCCCCCCAAGGCATGTTTTGGTGCTCAAAGCCAAAGTTTTGACCTAATCTTGTTGTAAAGCTCCTCAAATTGCAGGAATGAGGTGCGATAGTATAATAGAGCCACAGGGTTGTCCACCCTAGTTTTGTAATGTAATGTCGGTTGAATAGACCTACCCATGGTCCGCAGACCATGGGATTGTATAAATAGAGTGAGGCTCTAAGTAGATAGAAGAGATAGGGGAGAAGGAAGAGTCTAAGTAGCTAAGTGAAGTGTGTCTTCGAGTCATAAAGTAGGAGAAGGCTTTGTAGCTGAGTGCGCAGAAGCCTAGTAGTCTGTAGCTGAGTGCGCAAACCCCTGTAGCTAAGTGCGTAGGGCAGGTTCGAGTCTGTAACCAAGGAATGAATTGATAAAGAGATTTTTTATCATTATTCTGTGTATATGTTCTTGGGTTAATGCATGTTTGATTTAATTTTCAAATACACTGTTTATTTACTGTGCGCACCTGTATGAATGGTTTATGTTGTTAAGTATAAATTAAAGCACACAAATAGGATAAAATAATCAACTAACATTGGAATACTAGTAAGGTCTTGGGTAATAACACGGAAGCGCAACATTCAACCTCTGAGTAGGGTTGCGCGAAGGCAGTATACCAAGCTACGAGGCATGGGAAAGTGCGCGAAGTGACCTACGTGCAGGGTCAAACGACAGACAACTGGAACACATCAAACATCTCTAGGGTGTGGAAACCTAGTTCTAGCACCATCCCATACTACTTCAAGTGAGACCTTAGTCCATGCATCGTGGACTGTTACCGAAAGGGCCAGTAGTACTAGGATTTGTTTAGCAAACTTAACTTTGAACCTAGGTCAGGCCCCAATAAGACAACAATTACAATGCTCTATCTGTTCCAGTTGATTGGTTGAATTTGATTAAGTTTGAATGAATGGTTGATTCAGTTGTGTCAGAGGTTTAGTGATTGTTTGATTCAGTATGTCAAAGGTTTAAGTGATTGATTTATTCAGTTATGGTTGATTCAAAGATTGATGATTGGTTTTAGTTATGTTAGAAATTGATGATTGAGTTTTAGTGATTGGTTTAATGGTTCTATTGTAGTGGTGATTGATTTTGAGCTTCAATGTTACTAATGGATCCAGTGTGAAAATTTGATGAAACGTGGCCTTCATATTGTAGTATTGTGTACTAGGAGTATCCATTATGAAAATTTATGAAACATGGTCCTTGGAGGATATTGAGGGTTGGAGCGTTTAGTGAGGAAGTCAAATATTCCTACCAGTAGTGACTGGTGATTTTGTCAAGGGGTTGGAGCTCCCTTCTAGTAGCAACTGGAGAATGAGTGAAGGTTGTAGCCTTTTGTAGGTTGGAGCCTACGTACTAGTAAACCTATCATCTAGTACAAGAACTAGGGGGTTGTATCTCCCTTCTAGTGGAAGTTGGAGAATGAGAGAAGATTGTAGTCTTCTGCATGTGGGTGCCTATGTACTGGTATGAGTTTGCACCAGTACAAGATTGTAAACAAATTTTCTTATTAGTAAAATAAGACAAAGACGATAGCAGTAGGTGGTTTTCACCCACATTGGGTTTCCACCTTAAATCTTGGTGTGCGTGTGTGTTGCTTATGTGTCATGGCTTATTATTTTATTACTGCACATGGTTACTGTTTAATGTTTAATAAAGTACTGATGTACTAATTAAAGATCAACATATGATGAATTAACTGAATCATAAGTTCACTGGATATACGTTGGTTTCCTTAAGAATAGTTATGTGCACACGCGAGTTCCCTTCACTGAAGTAGTGTATATAAATCTAAATATGGAAATG